>JAOTAZ010000007.1:13197070-13223293 GCA_025629785.1 Erythroxylum oxycarpum | reverse complement strand
TAAGACAATTGAGTAATTCAAGTATTTCGGATATTTTCTAAGGTCTCTTATTCAGAGGAGAATAAATAAAAGGAAAATTTTAAGATTTAAAAGGAGAAATTAATTTCCTAAATTAATTATTAATGAAAGGAGAAATTTGATTTTGAAATAATTCTAAAATTAAAAAGAGAAAAAATATGTTGAAAATGAGACCCCTTAGATCTAGGACTTAAATTAAGGCTCCTGAATCATCAAGATTCTTTTAGTCATTTCTCCTAACTTAGATAAACTCTAATTGGTTTTTTTAATATGGTTGACATTTCTAAAAATTAAGGAGAGCCATTCTCTTCTTGTTCTCATATGCTACTATTTCTTCTCTATTATGTCTGTTATCAACAAAAATAACCATGTATTCCTATAAGTAATGCAAACCCATATAGGAATTAACTCTAGCAAACTTATACACAAGATTGATTCTTATCAAGAAAGTTAAATCATATTAATAGGAACTGACCAATTTATGATAATAAATTAAAATCCAAGTTCATGAAAAATAATTTGAGAGTCATAAAGAAGAATTCTTTGATAAGTTCAGAAGTTTAATGAAGAATAAAGAATAAAAGCAATCACAATTCCTAATAACAAAAATGAAATTTTAATTAAAACTGTTTAAAACACTCATTAAATAATACATAATTAGGGTTTCAACAATGGATACGGATTGATATACAATCGTATTCTATATTAGAACCTCAAATGACCCAAGCTCTAGCTTGTCTGTGTCTTTTAATCTTGATTCTTAACAGCAACCCAATTTAACACACGAATCATGGTGATATTGAAAATTCAACTCCTACATTTGGAGAGGGGCATAGGATGAGATACAATCTGTTGTGAGATTGTATCTAATCTTCTTATTTTAGAAGAGGAACATAGGCCAGCCACATCATGGTCATCTTTGAGGTTATTTTTATTTAAAGATGTCTTACGTCTCCAAATCTTATCAATCTTAGCTTAAATCAAGTTAACTTAAGTTTAGACTTCCTTTAAGTTAAACAAGCCTCTTAAAATAGTTATTGAAGTTTTCTTTAAAGCTTGTTCTACATATATATTTTGAATCATTCTATTTAAAGCCTCTTTAACCTTCTTACTTCCAACTCTTGTAGTTGATCCATTAGGAATATGCAATGGATCCTTTTTTTCAGCTAGTCATGCTTAGATTACTCCCCCTCGTCATAGAAGTATTCAATCTTAAATCTTCAACTACATCAAAAGGAGAAAGATCTATAATATTGAAAGTAGTACCATCATTATACTCACATTGAAGATCAAGCTTGTAGGGATGAAAATGGTCTGCTCAAGTGCAACATTCTAAAAACACATTATCAATATCGTTGCTTATTCTAGTGAGAGAGATGTTGCACTTGCTTGCTTCCCCAGCCTTCTCCATGTCTCATCTCACCACTGCCATTACTAAGTTTCCATCGTCCCTACTTCTAATTGCATGGTGAGTGGCTTAAAAGTGTCCTACTATAGGCTAGCAAGTGGAGCAAATGAATGGGCCTCTGCTTCTCCCAGATATACATATGGATCACCTATCTTATTTCTTTTGTGTTTGCTTAGGCTAGCGTAAATGGCCACCACAAAACCACCTATGAGCCGACATAAATGGACACATTTTTAGTGCATCTGGGCTAAAAAGCATAGCTCAAGTTTTAAGGCTGTAAAATAGAAAAATATATAAAACACTTTCTTTTTTAAATTTTGGAGTATAAGTTTACATATTAGATAACGTGATTAATCAAATTTAGAAATGTTTATATACATTATAAATTTGAACGAATTTAATATTACTTAGATATAAGTTTCTAAATAAATCATAACTTTATAGTAATTAGGATTGATTTGTTCAATTGGAATTAGAAATAAATTTTTAATTGAATTTAGATTATTATGCTTGATAGGCTCCTTATTTAGCTCCTTCTCTTCATCTTCATAGAACAATTAATGTAACATAAACTTAAATTTCAATTTAATTTGACAGTGGTTATAATTAAGATGCATACTTAATTTTTTCTTTGATATCATGTATAGAAAATTAAAATATAAATAATCAGGATATTTCATTATTATATTCATGATTAATTAAATTACTTACTTGGATATTATTTAAATTTATTAGTTAAAGAGCACTACTAAGAAAACTTGTTTTCTAATAGAAATCTTTTTGTTTTGTATTTGAGTTAGATGATAATTATCCATGTCACGACCCAGTACCACATCGAGCCCATGACAACCACCGCATAACCGGGCTAAGGACACTAACGGTATCCTTAATCCGACTATACAAGGCTAACTAAATACCAATTTTTTTAAAAAAAATTTGGGCAGCATAACGGTTATATTTTTAAAATCTCAAAACCTACAAGCGGTTTCAAACACACTTCTATATCCACATCCAACGACAACTCCAGGACTCTCTAGTCCACTCAAGGTAATCTCAACTCTTGGAAATCTCAACAACAGTATAAAAGTTCATACATAAAATCTTTTACAAAATACAAGGCAACCAAAAGTTAGCTTACAGAATCATAAAGTGTATTTTCATAAACACAGTTCATGAGCCACTAGACAATAAAAGCATAAAATAGGAAACTACCCACGTGTGGTAATATTCCGAAAATGTTAAAAGACCGCACGATCCACTCAGAGCTCTAAACTCACTAAATTAACCTGCATGGTTGGAAAGTAGGGGGGTGAGTACACTAGGTACTCAGTGAGCAGGAAAAAACATATATCATAAATAGAATTCGATTCATACTAAGACGGTGTAGATAACCTATGAAATGAAAATATATCACATAGAAAACACATAGGCCCAGCCTATGACTCAACGTATACTGGTCAGGAACCATATAGGCTTAGCCTGTTAACTCACCTATCCGGTGAACATAGATCCCATTTTCAGTATACACAAGCGTCGAAACATCATATGTATCAATTAAATATCGATAGGAAAACCAATATCAGGATAAGCAAAAACAATCATGTGTGACACCACTATTTGGCCAAACTAATGTGCACACCCACTGATACTCGGTGTTGGCTCGACTTTCATCCGTGGTGAGTCCGGCTACAGTCGACAAGAGCGTCATTACCCTAGGTGATGACCTCGTTAGTATCTAGACCCTAGGTGTGGAATCACCCGCAATTCCCGTAGAAAGGTGTCGATACACCGACTCGACTTTCATGTACTAGCGTCAAGGGTACGGGAGTCACTTAATCATAATCAGTTATGCCCAGCACACGATTGGCCAATCGTTTCCTCACCAATCACAAAACAATTCTTATACAATAATTAAATACAAAAATCAAGTAAGGCGCTATGTCTTTATTTATCGGTCCAACCGATAAAATGAAAACTTGTCATGGCTCTAAGCCAAAAGAGAACAAAAACATGCAGGATACATGAATTGATTATGCATATGTAAATTTCAAAACATTTTCTCATAAAATAAAAGCCATCTTTTGTACTCCAAGTGCAAAGTTTCTCAAAAATGTAGTTTCAACAAATAAAATGTTATCCTTTACATTTCAAGTTCAGATTGGTTGAAAATAATATCATTTCTCAAAATACATAATAAAAACATCAGTTGCACTCCAAGTGCAAAGAGTTATTAAAAACAATGTCATTTATTAAATACCTAAGCATATTAGGATCCATTTGAAATTCAAGTTTACCATACGTTGCCTAGGTTCAAATTCACATACAAGTCATCATGCTTGTCTTATGATGTTCTAATCTTATTTAAGAACTATGGTTTCCCCAACTCACCTTAGAAAAAGGTATACACTCTCTTAGCTTTAACAACCCTGGGTACGGGCTCTTTAATTCACTGCTCCTGAGCCTTTATACATAAAAAGAACATACAATGAAATTACTATCTAAACATAAATTTCCTATTTATACACCCTCACATAGGTGTATAAAACACATTATCACTCCCTATAAACTATAGAATTTGAACATTAAACTTCTCGCAAGTTTACTTCCTTACTAGTCACATTAACTTTTCTTTTGCATTTTATAAGACATTTTAATGCCTTTAATCCCATACTTACTCATTTTCAAACATAATTAAGCCTATATTTATTCGAGCATATTAGGCTTTACTTGTCAATCTAAGCAACAATTCAAGTTCACTCTAAGTAAGCATAAAAGTGTTTTACAATGCATACCATTATAAAGCCTTAAATCCTAAATCAAGTTTACTTAGGTATTTTATCAAACACCTAATGTGCACGATTTTCAAATCACATTGCCAAGACTTTATCATTATAATTTTGCTCCTATCATATCATACAGTAACACTTCCAATCAATGAAACATTCCACCACTCTATTATAACCAATTTCCTTCATTTAAGCTATATTTTATCAATTGTACAACTATTACGTTAATCCACCTCTTCTTCATCATTTTGATTTAAACTTAACCAACACACATCTTCTTCATTCTTCATCATCAATTCACATCATACATGTATAATTAACACCATAGAATTCATTTAGACCATCAATTTCAAAAGATATTCGAAAATTCACAAACTTTCACCTAAAGGGGACAATTTCGGTTTTGACTTAAAGAACCCTCTCCATCACACATTTCATTCATCTAAACCATGTTTCATGCATAATCAAGCATGGAGAATAACATATCTTAACACTAAACTCAAAATCATAATGTAGAGAGAGATGAGACAAAATTTACATATAATTTCCTTTAGTGATATCTTTAAATCCTTTGAGAAGTTCTCAAATATAATGATAGATTTGAGTTCCTTGATCCCAAATTAGCTTAGAACACCTTGACTTGAGTTGAAGAATCAAAAACTTGGTGAAAAAATAAGTGATAGCCGAAACCCTCCTTCTTCTCCTCCCTTCTCCTTCTTTCTCCTCTCTTTTAATTAAAAAAACTTGTTTTAAGCCTTTAACAAAGGGCGTGCACTGTGATAAAGGAAAAGGGTCTAGAATTTTGACCTTCTTTGACCAAAATATGATAACATTACCTTTTTACCCTTAGGTTATGTGAAATTACCATTGTACCCTTCAAACTTTTCCTAAATTTGCAATTAAGCCCAAAATTTGGGAATCACCAAAAATTTTATTTTTGTTTTGGTTCACGAACTTTTGAAAATTATAATTAAGCCCCTTAACTTTATAAAATTACAAATTATTCCTCCAAGAATTGAAAAATTACAATTAAGTCCTTTAACTTTTAACAATTTGCAAATAAGTCCTTATGTACATGAACTTTTCCAATTAAGCTTTCTAAGTGTCCAATAAGTTCATAAATAATGTCTAATCATCTCTAAGGGATTAGAACACATTTAATTTAACCACTATGGTCATATCCATCCAATGGACTCGGTTTTTCACACTTAAAAGCTTATATGTCAGAAATCTTCAAGATTTCACATACCAATGAACTCTAAGTTCATGTAAAGGCATATAACATTATAAATCATTGGAATACGTACCAAAAGGATTCAAATTCATCTTTGAACTCATATACAACTATGTATATATCAATATACAATAGTATATCCAAATACAGAATAATCACCAAAGGGCTTAGAAAGTCTGGTGTTACATAAAGCATTTGGATTTGCATCTAACTAAAACAAAAACCAGAATTGATAGGTTTACAACTATTAAGAGACTTTAAGTATATAGATTGTATCACTATATATTTAATATCTCTCTTTGTAAATGCTTACATAATTGTACTCCTAACTATCAAACTCTTAAAGTCTTTAACAACCCTTGCTTTGTTCTTCTTTTCTTCTTCAATCTCGTGAATACACCAAACTAGAATCTTAAGCAACATTTTATTGCTTTCTAGGATATGTCATAGAACACAAAGGATATTAGTGTTAGGATCATTTATCTCAAAGACTTTGTATCTCTTATTATGTGACCTTTTAAAAGTATATGATATTTCCAACTCTTTGGGAATTCTTATTCGGTGAAGCTTTTTGTCTATTTCTCTCTCATACAATCATGTCTTTGTTCTCTAATATTTCTCTTGTAGGTTCATCATGTAACATTTATCGCAATTCGATAAAGTTTATATCCTATCCCATTTTTATCTTCTTTAGTTACAGATTCATTTGTTCCTTTACATGATCCTTCTTCATTAACGCACTCATCAAAACCTTCTACTCCTCAACTCATTCCTTATTGTACTAATCAAGTAAGTTATCTTTTCATCCATCTTCAAGATTTTCATATTTTGAACCTCATACCTATTGTGAAATAAGCTCTAACCCTTTATGAAAAAAAGAAATGGGTGAAGAATTACAAGCATTTGCTAGTACCGGGACGTGATACATGGTTGATTTACCATCTAATGAGTATGTTGTTGTTTATAGATGAGTATATAAAAATAATTCCTAAAATGATGGATATGTGGAATGATATAATCCTAACTTATTGCTAAAGGCTTTACCTAGGAGTATCGTATTGATTATAAAGAGGCAAGAGGGTGGCTGCTATATAATATTAGAACTCACACAGTTTATCTTTTTTTTATGAAATTAAAAAGAATAGCTTTATGTTGCTTTCTTCTATATTAACGTGTCACAAATGCTATCATCACGTGGATAGACATGTACATATGGCAGTGGAATAAGAGATTACCAAAATCATAAGAATTAATAAATTGCATAACTATAATAATTAATGAGCTAATGGTGATTGGTGAGCTATTGTTCTCATTAGAGGTTGAAGACTTCAGTTTGCAAGCAAAATGTGGAGCCTAACTAAAAATATTTGTTAAGTTGATTATTACTTGCATGATCTACCTAAAATAAAACAAATGTTAAGCATAAAAATTAAAAGGCGACTATCAACTAACATAATATAAAAGGTTAAAAAAACAGAAAGAAAGAGTTTAAATGCAATCGTAATAGCAAATAATTATAATAAAATTACAAAATGATAGTTTTGATATTATAATACTTCTAACAAGTGACATTTTTTTAGTTTTTTAGTATTTGGGCAATTAACCATTATATAATTTACATATACATATAGGAAAAGATTTCATGACTATCACTTGGTAGTTATTAATAGTCATCATTATCATAACTGACTAGTAAAAATATTATTTTAATAAAATTAGAATTTTTATTACCAAATAATAATCATCAAAACATTAATAATCAATTAGTTGAGTTGATACATATATTGGTGTAGGGGGAGTTTGAAAGCAACATTGTATAATCATTGTATATCCAACGTACATTGTTATCTAATTAAGATGATTAATTTTGGTTCTAATTTATATAAGTTGTCTGTTAAGAAAATAAGTTCATCAAGTTTTAGAGCTTCTTGACTCTCTTAATTCAGATGAGGGTTTATATCAACATATGCACACTTTTAACTACATTACTATTTTTAAGTGAATAAAGAGTGTCAATTATCTAAGTTAAGTTATTTGTTGAAACTAACTAAAAGAATTGCCATATCCTTCTAAAGAAAAGATTGCTTTCATATAGATGCCTTGTTAACTCTTAAGTAATCAATTGCCTTCGGTGTAAGTGGCTGCTACATCAATTGCTTTCGGTCCAACCACTATCAACTTCACATTGTATATATAGTAAACCATGCCTTTTAAAGAACCACACTTTGGAAATACCTAATACGAATTAACTCTTATATGATTTCCTCTTTGATGATCCTAAGTGATTTTAATAATACTATATACTCATAGTATTTTAAGCAATGGGATGAACGCTACAAGCACTTAAGTTTTAAGTTCAAGGATTATATGTCGCAAATAAAGTGTATTAACCTTAATTGTAGTTCAAGTCACTATACATGGTCTAACAAGCACAGAGGCAAATGGTTGATTATAATGAAACTATATAGAGCATTAATCAATACTTAATGGATGTTTGAATTTCGTTTTAATGATGCTTACTTTGGAAACAATATTTCTTTTCATCCCTCTTTAATTGAAATCTATAGCCTACGCATTCACAAGATTATAAACTCTCCATTTAGATTTAATAAATATTTGATTAGTTTAGTAAGATTTGAGGAAGTAGTTGCCAAACCAAAACAAACCAAGATATAGACTCCATGTTATATCAAGATGGGAGCATAATTTGGAAGTAAGAGGAGATCAATCAAAAAGATCCAAGATAATTTTAAATACTAATGTTCTCTATCTATATTATTATATGGAGTTAGAGGATGCAATGTACATGGTGATGAAGGTAAACAGACAACTTAAAAAAAGAAAAAACTATGGAATAAAAAGGATGAAAAAGCTCCAAAGATAAAGCATGAAACATTCACACCACCAGTGCAAGAATTAAGCTAAGACAAAGTTAAAACCGATTCCACTTCATTAACTAAGAATTGAGATGAAAATCGATTCCACTCTAGTCATCATCCATTATCCTATCCATTATCCATGATAATGTCTTCATAAGATGGAAAGTATAGTTTACGTTAGATTCGAACGAAGTGTGAGTCAAGGCAAGTTAATTTGAAGACAGACCAGGGTATAGAATATGTAGAGACTTAATAAGCTTTCAATCAATAACAACAGAGTATACAGGGTATACTATACAACACAAAAAGATCACCCCTAAGTATGATTTGAATAGAATTCATTGAAAATGTTATTACACAATAAAATAGAGAGAGGCAAACAAAATGCAGAAAGCACCAATCATCAATCCTTAAAAACGTTACACAGAAAGTTAACAGAAAAAATAAACCCACAAACATCAATCCTTCAAATACCATAAGAAACAAACCCACATTAAACTTAAAAAAGTGTGTACTTGATTTCAAGACCAAAATGTTCTGATCAACATGACATTGTACACCCAACAACCACAAAATAGGTACGTGTAAGCAGAAATCAAAATAAAGGAGAGGAATGCGAATAACTCTGACTTACTTGATCCCACCCTCGCAACAAGAAAGCTGAAAATGACGACGATGAGTGATGGCGAGGAGAAAATGACGAGCGACGGCAAGGAGAAGATGAACGATGGCGAGGGAGGAGAAGATGGTTCGAAAATGCAGTGGAGAAGGGATAAACCCATCCAAGCCTTCCCCCCTTTAGTTTCTTAAACCAAACGACGTCTTTTGGTTTTTAAAACTATTAATATGAAGATAATGACAGAGTGACTGGACCGTTGGAAATTCACCGAAGGAACACATTCCCGTTGATAACCCCCGATGCTTCAGTGTAAATTTATCGATGAAGCGGTTATACCGTAGGAAATTCACCGGCGGATCTATGTTTTGTGGGTAAACCTCGAAGCTAGTTTATTACCGCAAGCGTTCCTACCTAATTTACCGACTACTATGACTTTTTCGTCGCTATATTCCATTGGCAAATTGCGGAGATATTTTCCCTTCATCTTTTACCGACGGAAATTTTGTTCATCGCAAAATAGAAAATTTCACAACAACGTTACTGACAAATATTGATTTTCTGTCTCTAATTATCTATGGTATTTATTCCGTCGGTAATTTCTCGTCGGTATTTAATT
This sequence comes from Erythroxylum oxycarpum, assembly GCA_025629785.1. Classification (NCBI taxonomy): domain Eukaryota; kingdom Viridiplantae; phylum Streptophyta; class Magnoliopsida; order Malpighiales; family Erythroxylaceae; genus Erythroxylum; species Erythroxylum oxycarpum. The sequence goes on along the minus strand of JAOTAZ010000007.1, from coordinate 13,213,733 downwards.
ATTTTCTTGTAGTGCATTAGAACCAATAACACCAACGCACAGTAGACTTCTTTAGTAAAATTTGGAAGGTTGTTATTTATTCATGATTCTTCATATTAGTTTTTACAAATTGGTTGAAATACTAACGCCCCTCTCTCACACATGTTCTTAACCTTTTGTAATCTAAAGAAGAATAATTCGCGGCACAGACTCCTGATACCACTTTTGAATAGATTCCTAACGAATTAAGAGAACTCATAATCCAACCATGGATTTGGAGATCTTTGGAAATTAACTTTCTCTCCTCGTCGGAGCTGATTCTGTAGCATGTAACAAAGACTCACTGCCTGGTCACGATTGTTCTAAAAGAGAGAGTTCAATGGATAGACGAGTGAATACGTTTTAATTGCATGGAACTTGGGACTTGAATAGGCCCCAACTCCCAAGTAAAGGAACTGTCGCTTGTCAGAATTAAGAGGGTCAAAGTTAAATTAATGTCGTGCATGGTGGTAGGGAAATTGCACAAAATAGCAATTGTTTCACTTTCATGACTGGTTTTGCGATCCAAGCTCATAAACGACCTGATTCATTACAGATTGGTAGTAACTAAAAGCCATAGCTAATCGTATAATTGAACAATTATGGTGTTGAGAGTTACTATAAACTTTAAGAAAGGGGAGGGGTCACACAAAGTCACGATCTGAGACACCCATGAAGAAGAAGGAGCTATTACATACATGCGTTGTCCAAATGGCAAATTAGGCTTCGAGGTCCCATCCTATATGTAAGCAACAAAAGATTAGGAAGTTGCGAGTGAGTCTCGTTTTGTTATGTGTCACAGAACAAGGAATCATTAAATGAACATGTGTTTATGTGCTTCTTCCCTCAGCAGAGTCATGTCATTTGGATTTGCAAACTGCCAAAACCTATTTGACATGTTGTCCTCTTTCTTCCTTTGTTCTTGGCCCAGCCTAACTTTCCCATGTGCCTCTTCCTTGCTCTCGGCCCCTTCCTACTTTGTTGGTGGTTGGATTTTGCCAACTCAAAAGTCATTCCTCTATTTTGTCCTTTATTTGCTTAAGCTTATCAAAATTAATCAACTCATTCTGTACCTTATATCGCCACATCAACAATTAAGAATTCAGTACCTATAAACTTTAGACCTCTCATTTATCTGCACAAATTTAGATAATTTTACACATGTCTATGTAGACTGAAGTTGCATATCAACATTTTAACTCAAAATGTTGTGGTATAATACTACCTAATTGGCAGAAGAATATGCAATTACGAACACAACCTAGATAAGTCAGCGTGACATAAGGATATTTGAAAGCCACGTGGCTCATACATGTCAGCATCAGGTATCCCTCAGGAGGTGACATGCAGCATATCAACCAAGTACAAGTGTCATAATTTTAAAGGAAAAGTGTGCTTGAAAACAAAACTTCATGAAGGCTGCCTTTGAATTGACATGGTGCCCTTGTAAACTATTAAAAGGTTAAGCAATCTTCCATTGCTTAAGCAAATGTACTTTCAATGTTTGTCATTATTTCCTCTTGCCTTCAAGTCTTGATGGGTTATTTTGGTCCTTCAATAATCATAAATTAAACCAGTTCTTGAACCCAATTAGTCTAACATGTCAAGTGGGTTAGTGTTTCCGATAACAATTTCTAATCAATCAACACGGAAATGACCATACATAATTTAACTTGTCTAGGTCCTAATTTAATGCTTTTTGAAGTTTAAGGCAATATAGACAGCTTGGTTTGTTTCCTAATGGAATGGAAGCTTTCGAGATTGAGGGCTATAGAAAGCTAAAACAAAATGCCAAACTTGGTTTGAAAATTCAATGTAGAAGCCAACAGCTAGAGAAAGTATTAGCTAGGCATGGTCCCCTAAGGTTAATAATGGTGCCATCCCATTCTTAATCAAACAGTGAAGGCTTAACTTGAAAGAGACACCAATGTTTCTTTTTGGTGGCTTATGTTTTTCTCTTGATTAATAATTAAAACACCTTTCTTTTCTTAGTCTTCACATTCATTTCATGTGAACTAATGAGTACCTATTCATATAATATATATTTTCCTAAATGAAAATTAGGTCTCTTTTGGATACCAATCAATCAGCTATTTTTTCAACTGATTGGTTGTTGTTAGATGTTTAACTTTTCAAACAGCTAACAACATTATTTGAAGAGCAGCTTTTTTATGAGCTTATTGAAGGTGAAGAGTTGAAAATGAAAATGTTGCAATATATGAGCGTTTTCGTCTAACAGCTGAAATGATATGTATCAAAATCCAACTATACCCTTTCCTATATGTATCTACCACCAACAGCTAAAGAAGAAAAAAGAGCATCAAACACTTCAACCCTTGCTTAAATAAGGACATTCTTTCTGCTTTTCTTCTTTGACTTATTTGTAATGCTGGCCAGCCTTCAATTCTTCTATTTGTGTAATTGCGTAATATTTTGATGTTTAAATTGTATTCTTAATTAACTTGTAATTAAGTACTACACGTGTCATATTTTTATTAGTTTTAATATACAACAATTTCTAATAAATAAGACAACCTAGTTGAGGTTCCTAGATACCTACATTTTAGGAACATTATTTATTTTTATAATTGTTTTATGTAGTTATAGGTTAGAAATAAAATATTGACCTTAAACGAAAATGAAAATAAAAAGAGTTGCATAAATTGCTCATAGATGATGAAATAGTACACGTGAACATGACTTCTTTCAGATCTAAATTCTTATAAAAATATTCAACGAAATACTAAGATATATAATATTTATAACCTTATATTTTTTTTAAAGTTATGTACTCATAAATCATTTTACACATAAACAACTAACACTAAATAGCTAATTTTATCAAACATTTCTAATAAACAGTTAATATAATTCATTGGTCAAATCAGTTGATAGAATCAGTTAACAACTAATGCAATCAATCAATCGCTAAACAGGGCCTTAATATGAAGAAATTGTTTAGAACGGTTCTAACCTTAGTGCTTGGTGTTTAGTAGGAATAGTTGACAATGTACTTTTTCTTTTGTAGTTCATAAAGCTTGTGAAAACCAAAGAAAAAGAGAGCAGCTTCTTAAATAAAGAGCACATGGATGCATGTGAGAATGGAGGGAGCATTCATAATTTCAACGAAAAGGCACATAAAATAACCGAGAATGTGTGATTTGATGTACAAAAGAAAAATGCATACATAACATACGTGGTGCAAGTATGACCAATTTTAAATAAAATCCAAAACACTTAGTCGTCTAGTTCTGGATAAGGACACTAGAAAAGTAATGAAATAATAGTCAAATTGAAAATAAAATAAAAAGAAAATAGTTATAATGAGTAAAAATAAAAATAGCAGAAGAATAATAAGAGAAATGTCTTTTGTCTGTAGTCTGGAAAATGGCATGTGAGAAGGGTTGGGGTTATAGAAACACAGGTTGATATGATCACATGGAAGCCACTCGTGGGGGATGGTGGTGGGGTGGGGGCTGCCCTGCCTGTAATGCACTGTAATAACCTGCTAAGAGAGGTCTGGTCCGGTCGGGTCTGGTGTGGTGTGGTCAGGTCAGGTCAAAAATTGGGGTGAGTGTTGTGCTGTAGGGTCCAACCCATTTGAGAGCGCACATGTTGCTACTCTGTCTTTGCTCTCACTCACTCACTTGTACGCTTTAACAGAGACACACATTAACACACACTCTGGGGGGCCTGTCAAAACACAGCCAGAAGAAGACGACGACGAAGAAGAAGAAGAAGAAGAAGCTTTTTTCTCTCTCTTGGTTTTCATAGTAACATCGCAAAGCATCCGCTTCTTTCTTATTTTCAATAGAAGGTGGTGACTACTGAGGGGAAAATTATTGTCCAAAGAACGTATATTGTTGCAGTCGGATCTTGTTTTACTTTTCCTGTTCTGGAAAGGTATTTTATAAATAACAACCTTTAAAGAATTAAATAACATTATACCTTTTACTTTCTAATTAACGAACATGGATTTGGTATTTCCTAACAATGTTAAGACACCTAACCCCCAACAGTAATACGTCTTCTTATAATACATTTAAGTGTGCAATCTTATATAAACCATCTCCAACTAATGTTAACTTTTCTTTTTTTCCCCCCTTTTTTTTCTTCCCTTAAAACTCTAAATATTAGTTGGCATTACAACACTTAGAATAGGATTTGATTAATTTACATTAACGAAACATATAATTAAAAATTGGAGTTCAAAACAAAAGAGAAGTCATGTATACAAATCAAGTACATGAACTGGATTTATAATATAAAAAGAAAAAAATGCATTAAAAATGTAACAACACCTGGCGTAACTACCAAGACGACGAAGCCGTCCCGTCGCCGCTACCACCACCGCCACCCGCGAGAATCTCAGTGAGTGCCGTCATGGCTTTGACCTGCATCTCCAAAGCCGCTATATAATCCTTAGCTTCCTCTAGAAGACTCGTAACCGGAACTTTCCGGCAACCAGGAACCAGCCGACTCAGACGACGCAGACGTTTCTCTACCGCCGTAATCCTGTTACTCTCACCTCTCGCCACCTCCTTCCTCCTCAGCCGGCTCTCTCCAGTTACCTTCACCTTCTTCACCTTTCTAACTCTCAGCCGGATGCGGCTGGCCAGAATCGCGCGGCTCCATCTGGTCGTACCTCTGGCCGTCGTCGCCAGAACTCGGTCGGCAGTTTCTCGGACTTCTCTCTCTTTCAGCGTCGGAGAAGAGGCCCGGCGAGTTCTCAGGAGTGCTTCGAGAAGCTTTGAGGAATAGATCCGCTGAGCAGCATCGCCTCTCCATCTGGCTCCAGTAGGAACGCGACTCCTCCGGACGACGTTGTCTCCGTTGCTATCCTGCGCTTCACATGTGACTTTTCTTCTCTTCTTCCTCGTCTCATCATATTGTGACGTGTCTATAATCGATTCCATACTCGAAACCAACGGTGACATGATGCACAACACAATTCAATTCCTCTTTGAGTACCTGCAAGTAACTAAACCTGTGTTAAAAAAATCAAATAGCCATCTAAACAGACGATGAGATGTATACATATATATATATATATATACATACCTTTCTTTCCAAAGCGAAGGTACGTCGTGAGTGATCGGAACCAGCACCAAATAAAAAGTGACGATGAGATAGAGTCGTTGTTGTGGCGATGGTTATCGGCGTGCCTGTGGTCGTGGTTTGTAGAGGTAGAGAAAGAGAGACAGAGTGGAAATAGAGAGAGAGGAGAGTTGGGAAGGCTTTAAAGCAATTCACGGGAAACCATGCGGCCTTCTGTATCTTACTATCTTTTGTTTTCTTTTTTTTTTTATAAAAAAATTTGGTTTCTAATTTCCTAGAACGTCCCTCTCCCTTATGTTTTATGCTAATATTGTGCGAAGAGCATGAGTTTTATTCACTGTTATTAATAATAATATGTAATATTTATATATTTAAACTTATGATTTACGGTTGTCTTGGCTCTAGTGTACAGTCCACTAAATTAAGACCCCACTATGTTATACGCTGGGCCTCTGTACATTCGACCGAGACACTAATCTTTTTGTCGTTTTGTTTTTATACATTAAAATTGCTATTGATATTTATATGTCTCGTTTAAAAATCAACGGATTGTATTAGTTGTTAACTAGTTAGTTACGATACAAAATTATGACTATTTCAGAATAGCAATTTTCGCAAACTCTGCAACCTTAATTTAAGATAATATGATAAAGGCACCTACATCTCGTTTTCAAGTTTGCTTGGATATGACAAAGAAAAGAAAAAGACATCCAAGTAACCAACTTTATAAGGCATCTAAACAGCACCGCTGATCTTTGATTAACCCACCCAAATCCAATCACCTGCCATTATTCTAATGCTCGTGTTTCAATCACCTTAACTTGCTCACCAAGACAAAAGAGAGAGAATAATTAGGTCAACTAAAACGGATAATGCTCTTGGTGGTTCTTAATGTTTGGTTTGTTTTGTACGTCAAACCGTGTCAGTTGAAAGTTGAAACATTTCTTTATCCTACACAGTCACGGATCATAAAAAACGTGCATTTCTCAGTTTGAGGGAAGTGAATCCGCATCATCTTTTACCAAACTCATGCATATCATCATCAGGGGAATTACTACCCATGTAGATCCTGAGTTTAACTTAGTACAGTCTCATAAAATGTTATCTTTTCTGCATATCTTTTAATTATCACAGAAGAGCATTGGGCATGAAATGAAACTATGCATTGTGTGATGAGCTGTGAATATATGTAGTGACAAAGTAGTTTTTTGTGTGTGCTTAAAGGGATTTGTTTTTATTCTGAGCAGCCAATGATTAATGCAAAATAATAAAACAAAACACACACAATGATGGAGGAGAGGAAGGGGCATGTGGTTGTTTATATCTTTTCATTTCCACGTCGTCTCTAAGTTCCAAACACTTTGCGATGGAAGCATTTATTCTCAAGCGTCAATTTATGCTCTTGCAGGCACGGTTGCTGAAACACAAAGAGTTACTTGGATTGGATTTGGATTTGGAGGGTCATAAATTCAGATACAAAACTCCACAGACTTCGCTTGTAACACTGACACTGTAACTGAAGAAAAGTAAATGAGTTTCAGATGGTGAAAGAGGAAAGTAAATATCTTAGAATAAGAAGAAACAAAAAAAAAAAAAGAGAGAGAAGAAGAGATGACTCACATTACCTGTGACATGCCAGAGGTGCTTTGCCTCCTTGAGAGAGACACGCCTAAAAGTTGCAGAGAGACAACCAAGTTGAGATTATTTTAAGTTGAACCACTACTCCACTGTTTCTGCTTGAGGAAATATAAATTACGTTCACTGCATAATTGTCACTTGATTTGAAGAATGATGTGATTTGCATGTAAGAAAGAATTTACAATCCAATATTTTAAAATTTCTGAGTTGAATTGAGTACAGATGAACCAAACAGATAGAGATAAACATCATCTTGATCGTTAACAACAAGTTGCTTAATTGCATCCTTAGAAAAAGCTAGAATAGGGCTCTGTATCAGTCTATTGGGATTGAAAACCAGATTCTCACTTATCCATTTCACTGCAACTTTCTAAGAAGCAGACAATCGGATTTGATTAATTATGGCTAAAAGCACAATTTGTTAAGGCTAATAGCTGTATAGAAAATGACGTTGTTAACTTAAAACATGTGATTTGCGCTATACAGGCGGCTCTCATCAAACTGCTCCCTAACATGGCATCCCCAATTAAATAATTACAACAATGCTCGTCATTTTCCTTTAGTCAATATTCAATAATTCCAATTTTGCTTATTGTTTCCATGTTAACAAGCAAATTCAAACTCATCTTCTTGTTTCTCAACACACCATGATCGAGGTTGTGTTGTCAACAAGAACGTTTTACATGTTGCTTCAATTAAGGGATTGTCCTCAATATTATTACGGCCTCATTTGGTTACCTATTAATTAGCTATTTTTTTAGTTGATTGGTTGTTTTCAATTGTTTGATTCTTTAAATAGTTAATAAAGTTGTTTGAAGAATAGCTCTTTCATCGGTTGATTGAAGATAAACAACCAAAAATGAAAACGTTCCTATAAAGGAGCGTTTTCATCCGACAACTAAAATTTTAATCATCAAAAGCTAATTGTACCCTTTAAATTTTATTGTTAAGTTGTGTAATCTTTTACTGTTTAAATTGTATTCTTGATTAAGTTACAATTAAGTACCACATGCGTCATATTTTTGTTGGTTTTAATATACAACAATTTCTAGTAAGTAGGGCAACCTAATTGAGGTTTCTAGATACCTATGTTTAGGAACAGTATAATTGTTTTATGCAATTATAGGTTAGAAATAAAATGTTGACCTTAAACGAAAATAAAAATAGAAAGAATTGCATAAATTTCTCATAGATGATGAAACAATATAGGTGAACATGACTTCTCTAAAATCTAAATTCTTATAAAAATATTTAACGAAATACTACGATATATAATATTCATACGCTTATAATTTTTTTTAAAGTCAAGTCTTCATAAGTCATTTTACACATAAACAGCTAATACTAAATAGCTAATTTTACTAAACATTTCTAAAAAACAGTTAATGCAATCCGTTAATCAAATTAGCTATCAGCTAAATTGTCAAATAAATCTTATTACGTCCAAGGATAGGATTAATATGCATTGTGGTACGTCACAATAATTGAGGCATTAGCAAGAAGAGTTCTGGAGATTAAGGTGGGATCCATGTGATGCTACCCTCCAATCAAGACATCATCCGATTAATCAATCTTTGAGGTTTTGATTTGTTGGCATAACCAACCCCGCTTCAGCCGCTCAACTTTAGGTATATTATGCTTCCATTAGTTAAACAAAGGGGTGCGTGTCACATTTCTTTCAAGAAGTTTGAGTTTGCCTTGATTAGCAATCAATCCTTTACTTAATTGTTAAACCTACCTATAATGATGAAGAGGGGATAATGGAATTAACAAATGAAGTGATGATATACCTGAGATTGAGAGGGATGTAGCACTAACCATCATAACTTAAGAAATTGACTTGGCCTAGTCAAATGAATCAAGTTTCTAATGTTCACGTGAGTATGGAGAAAGGAGGTTCAAGAAGATTACAAAGTATTTACATTGTAGTGTGAGTTTAGTTTTATGTATTTACATGGAATTGTTGTTACCGGGCAACTGTCAGCTGCAGGCTGTTTGGAGACTCTTTGGGCTTCACAACATGTTCAAGCCTGATTTCTGATGAAGGAGAGCCAGGAACTTCCTCCTCGAACCCTACCTCAAACGAAAGTGACTGGTATAAACAGACCTCATCTTCCTTGCAATAGTAAACCTGCAAGTGAACCACATTGATTATTTATAGAAGTCCTGAATCTGAAGTCTTCTCCTTAACAAGAGATGCATTCACAACTACAAATTATGGGTAGCTTTTTAGACGATATCCGGGAAGCATGACAAATAATTAAGCTAGTTTTGAATTCCTAAAAGATTATAGTTGGCTTTGCTTAGTTACACATTTCAGAGTTGCAGTTAAAGAGGTGGAGAAGAACCCAGGACCGGTTACGTTTTTCTTTGATAGGAACGCTTTCAAATACTCGACAGCTACTACTAGTAATGTAAATCTGTTCAAAGAAGCTAGGAAAATGCATCCTCACAATATTCGTTGATAAATAAAAAGAAGATGATTCTAATGAATGTAAAATAATTCCCATTGAATCTCAAGCACACAACACCAAACAATGTGTACCTTGCAGTTTATTTGACCTGTTGAAGCAGAAGCAGAGGATCTCTTAAAATGAAGTTCTGCTGTTCCTTCTGGACTAAGATATCCATCTAAGGGTTCAATTGACATGACATTTTCAGGTTCAGTTTCAACAATGAATTTACTACGAGCTTCCTGCATTTAGATTAGCGACTACATTACATTACAGAAGAAACAACCTAAGGTTCCATTCTAACCATGCTTCAACAGATGCAGGAGAATAGCAACACGACTTACTGCTTTCTTCCTTCATTTCATATTAAAAGGAAGAAAATCATAAAATACTTCATGGAGATAAAATCTAGAAGGATCTTGAGTAAAAGGTTTTGGAATGTGGTGAACCTTTGAGAAATGATACTCCTTAGGCAATGAAATCTTGAGTAAGATGTTTCCTTCATTGGATGAACCACCAATAACTTTGATTATCTGTGTGTCAGTCAATGATCTCCTACTGAGACGCTTTAAAGATCTGGACTTTTTAACAGGAGGCTGAACTCCTTTTAGCTCCAAAGTACGAAGCTCAGCCTTCTCCTTATTCAAGTCCAGATACCTGATAACGCTGTTGTTTGTATCAGCAATGATAAGTCTTCCTGCAAAAACCCACGCTGTCAGAATGTCTTTATAACTAATGAGAGCTACAGGAATCAAACTAAATTGCCAAATGAATTAAGGAGGATAACATGATACACCATCAGATTGATTGCCGATGTAACTGCCTGGAGATTAAAAGTCAATAAATAGCAGGGTGACCCTCAGAGGAAGGAAAATTCGCAACTTCTTAAGCAAGTTATATAGCTGAATCCAATAGTTGTGAACATATGCAAGCTCCAGAAAAGTACCAGTGGTATTTTGTAAGGGTGAAGTAGTGTAATAGGTATTTTAGGAAAGACAATCACCATTTCCAGCTTCAATTATTCCAGATGGTTCTGAAAGCTGCAGAATACACATGACAAGCACTTTGAGAATTAAGGGTAGAAGGAAAATTATCAGAACGTTGTATGTTGCCATAAAAAGAGTGCAATAAATGAACTGGATGTTTGCACACCTGAGCAGTTAGTGCCGATCCATCTTTGAAACCGGCTTTCCCTGTTCCTGCTATAGTAGTTACTCTTTTAGTAGCTGGATCTAGCTTCTTGATCTGAAAATTGAAAAGGAAAGATTGATGCAACAGAATGATGCTTGAACCTCTATTTTTTTACCATTGAGCATTCGACACACTAATTTTCACAGTTCAATCGAATTATTTCCCATTAGGAGTACCAAAAAACTCTATGGAAGTAATAGATGCATTAAAATACACATATAGCTCAGAAATCCCAAGTGGATTCAAGATTTAAGGAGATTCATCAACATTTTTCAACATTCAAGTTCTACATATTCAGTAAAAGGATACACATAAAGAAAACCTATATATGAATATAGAATGCTGCATGCTGTACGTAGTAAAAAATTCTAAAATCTAGACACCTTATGATTGTAGCTATCTGCTATATATATTTGACCATCCTTTGCACATAAAAGACCCAGTGGATGTTGTAGAAGGACTTCAGACCCTGTACCATCATTGTCTCCAAACTGCAGAGTTGTAAGATTATCAGCTCTTAAAATATAACCTGTAGCTTTTGCACCAGCGAATTGAATTTTCACAAGGTAATATGCAACAGTTTCTCAAGTTAAATTAAGTTACCTTGAATAAGTTGTCAGGGAACATTGGATCACCACCAGCTATCAACCTTGTACCTCCTGCTTTTAGATCAAGTGCTCTAATGGAACTACTTTCGCTATCAGCAATATATGCTTCCTTCATGTCTGATTATAAATAAACAAAATGCTTTCCACATAGGATTTAACAATATATATGGATAAAATACAACAAAAGTAGTCTCCTTCAGAATAGAATGTTACCCAGAGATAACGAAATTCCAGAAGGTTGTGCGAATGACGTGCTTGTTGAGCTATTTCAATAAATAAACATAAAAGCCATACAAAATTATGATTATTAATGCCCGGCAAAGAGGGAAGATAAACGAAATAAGCAACCTTTATAAGAGAAACCACTATCGTAGAACATACATGTAGCTTAGAGGATGCAGTGAGTAACTAATTGAATCTACCTAAGTCTTACCTTGATCCATTTAAGTTTCTTTCATAACCATCACCACTGAACGCTCTTGTAATTCCATCTAGTGTATTGTGCTCCCATATCTGATGTTGACCAGCCATTGCAATATAAACTCTCTCTTGAAATGGCTCGTAGCAGACATCCCATGGAGAATTTAGAAGCTGAAAGAGAATAAGTTTTACTTCATGTTGAGTGCAAATGTACTAGTCAAGCACTAGAATTTATCAGCATAAGTGTTTCTAGTTAAAGGTATCAAGTGAAACACACTAGATGTATCTTTTAAAGTCCAATCTTGCCTGGTCTGATCCTTTTCCTCCTCCTTCATAGTCAGAACCTTTTGTTCCATTACCAGCAATAGTTTGCACCATCTCGTTAACAAAATCAACCTCCCTACAATATTATAAAACCAGTGTGACGATGTGATGTAATGTGCATCATTTTTATTTGCATTAGATAATTTTTTTTGATATGACTATATTCTGATCAATTTTTCCTTTCCTTTGGCTATATTTTTGTGTGTTTTGATTTCCTTCATAAGTTGCATATCTTGAAACTTAATTCTTGAAACCAAACCTGTATGGAAGATATGTTCTATAGATTATGCGTCCAGGTTATCATCATTCCTTAACAATTCAACCATCATGTTTTCATCAAATATGACATATAGACAATTAGATAGTACTTGGAATTTTCAAAATGTCTTTTATCCATATGGGGAACCAGTAACTGATTTTGACTTGCACTGCATATCTTTGAACCATGAACTCAAGCAGCCATCCAGTTACAGATAAGTTAAAAACAAGTCTCATCAGAAACTGTCCCAGAAAAATATAAAAATAGAATTATTAAGAACATTGAATCTCATCATTTGAACCATTTAACAATTGGAAATAAAGCCAGCAACATTTGATAAGAAAAAGAATTAGATTGGGACCTCAAAGCATGACTTTCAGTGTCTGCAACATAAAGGAGATTTTTCTTTGCGTTGTAAGCAAGACCCTGGAAAAACAGATAAACTCTATAGATGCTCAGATGGAAAAACAGAAGAGAAAGATGTCAAAGGTACCCAAACTCCAAAAGATCACACAACTCTATAACTATTGAGTGCACATGAAATGTGAAAAGAATGAAAAAGTCAGAGACCTCTAAACCCCAGATAAGCTAATAACCTCATAATCATTGCGTGCACATCAAATAAAAAAGAAAAATACAAAAAAATCTTTATGCATCACTACATAGATGCATAATATATTTTGCAGCTGTTAATTGAGCAGGAATTATATAGGTTTATGAGGTAATACGTTTCCTAGAAGACATACTTTGTGACAGTTTAACACCTAGTCCTCACCTGAGGTCGATTAAACATAGCATCATCAAAGGAACCATCTCGCAAACCTTCTTCGCCACTGCTCCCGACTTGGAGAATAAAATTCCCATCTAGATCAGTGACCACCTACATTTGAGAAGTTAAGACATAATTGTATTTCCGTTTGTCAGTAAGCACAACTACTAAACTCTGTATTAGTATGTGTAAACGCATCAGCTTGGGAATGAGACAGAGAGGACCTACTATTCGGTTATGATTACTATCTGAAATAAACAGCCGGTTGTTAAGCGCATCAACAGCCAGCTTCCCAGGAAATTTTAAGGGAGAGGTAACCAAACGAGGATCATTATCTTTCTCGAGTCTTAGAGGGATTGGTGTGGTGTCCAGCAGCTTCTTTCCACCATAATACAGAATAGCTGCCTCTACTAAATCATCAAGGTCCTATTACCAAAAGAGATGAAATGCCATTTGGCAACCAAGGATAAGCAATTAGCAAGAACTCTATGTGTGAATGACGGTGAGAATTTTGTCTTTAACACATTATCCAGTATCATCATAATATCTTGTAGATTCCATAAAATGTTTATTTGAAAAGCTAGGGCCTGACCATTAATTTCAGTCACTTAATATGTAAAAATTTGACCACTCAGATTGCTATTAGTGGCAGTTCTTCAGTTATCTGCAACAGTGAGATTCTCATAAAATAACGTCATGTTGAAGGTATTATGATATTGGATTCATGCTGATGTCTATGTTTCCTAATTATTGTATCTTCCTTTGTGTAATAGACCTGTCCCAAATGCAGCACAATCTTAACTTCAAATTTGTATGTCTGATCAAATTTCAATATTCTGCCAAGTACGATCAGTTTTTATTGATAGGATGATGATGATCCATAGGCTCTACAAAGAATTCATCCATGAATATCACAGAAAGAATATAGGACTCATGCATCCCATAAAATGCTTTATCTACAAACATGGATTTAATAAGAATAAATAAAGGTGTTCACGGGTACCTGTCTGTGGCCTTCTCCTGATACTTCTGCAAGAAGTTTACCATTGGGTCCAACAATGGCAAAGGTAGGCCATGAACTTATACCTAGCTTACGCCACAAGAACATATCTCCATCATTGACAACCTAAACTGATTGTAGGGCTTGATTAAAATTTGGCACTGTAGTAGCTTTCCTATGAAACTGAAGACAACACAACAAACTCAAATTGATCTTTTAACAATCTTAAGGCAAAAATTTGTCTGCCCTGGACTTTATGCACTATTAAAATGCCACAGATGCTACAAACCAAAAAACCCGTATAAAATACTTTAAGGTATATGGCTTCAACAGGTAAGAACATCAGCATTATGATCACCACGAAGATTTAAAAATAACAATGATGGAGAACTTGATGCCATTATTAGCCATATAAGTGTCCAAGTAAACATTTCAACAGTAAAGCATATCAAGAGTTGGCTTGCTAGGAAAGAGGCAATTAAGACAGAAAATCATGCAAATAGTGCAATGTCAGTAAATATTCTAATATAACACTTCAGTAGTGCAAAATCAATCTCCTCATCCTCAGCAAAAGTTACAAGAAGATAAAAATAACTTCGGTTCAACAATAATGTTATACTCTCATCAATATTCATGGAATTCAATGTTCTCATTTTCTGCATTACTACAGCCAGGCAAAGTTCAAGACTGCTCCAAAATTGAACTTACTGGGTGAGAGATATTATAGCGTAATACTGCATTACGGATGGCTTCTAAATCCTTCTCATTGTCAAACTTAGCTGAATGCACCCCCACAACTGTAAACTGCACAAAACAAAAAATGCAAAAGATTAAAAAAAAACATGAGGAAGTAATGAGAATAAATGGGCTGTTCAGATCCTTAAACCACTAAACAAATACCATAGGAAAACTAAACATGTCAAATATTAGTCCACAAATAAAGTTTATAAAGAAGCAGGTCTTACTGGCATATCTTTGTATTTCTTCTCCAAAAACTCTAGATCTGGCAACACATGTATGCAATTTATGCAGCAATAGGTCCAAAAATCAAGTAGAACCACTTTTCCTCTTAATCCCTGCTCATCAAAGGTAATTATTATGTAGCTAGTGACAATATGCTTTCTATTGGAAATAAACTTGTGGATAACCGTGTCATGATGGTATAAGCTCAAATTTACAGATTGGAAGCTTTTCATAAGTTGAGGTTCTTTTATTATCAGTTCAGTTTTGGTTGTCTGGTAGTTGATCTTAAACCTTATTGGTGGCTTCTAATTGCACTTTCAATTTAGAATAATGAAGGATCCCTTAAACCAAATTTTCAAAGATAAAACTAAACAAATTATCATCTCTGAAAGGAAATGACTAAATAACACAGGTTCAATAGTGCTAGCATATCAAAAGCTCAGAGTTGAATGAAAAAAGAAACCCTGTTAAATTGAAGTGGAGCTGTATTTAGCCAATCAAGTTTAGATGGAAACTCTGGAACAATAGTAGCGGTCCCCCTGACAGGAATGGAAAAGAATTAACGGGGGAATAGATTTAAAGATCAAGATTAAGACCTAATGATTTAATATATATTCAAATACTGCACATGAATCAAGAATGGTCAACAGGACAAATTCTTGCTTACCTAGTCTCTAGATCGGCAATATAATTGAAAAAGCGTTGTACTCTTGAATACTGTGACCTGTCTGTAGCCAACAACGACAAATGGGTTTGAACTTTTACTTATTTCATGATTACAAGTTGATGCAACTATCAAAAAGGAAAGGATAAAAGACCAATAACAATTTAAGAAGACATGAAGAATACTGAAATGACGAATAAGAGAAGGAAGAGTACAAGGAATATCAACATCAAGCACAATTAAACTGTATAATATACAAGAATTACCTTTATTTTGATCAAAAGATGGCCTCTGAACTCCAAACAACAGATTCCATATAGCTTTAGGAGATGCATATTGCATTGACTGAAAGAGAAAAAGATTCACACATGTTAGAATCAGTTCATCTTTCAGGAACAAATGATGTCTGAAAGTCCCTCATTTTGGATATATAAGAACAGGGTGGGTATTCTTTGGGACCCACTTTTGGCTCCAATTCTGAATATAAAAGTTCATTACCTTCCAATTTGCGATTGTAAAGAAGAGGCATGCAATTGCTATCCCCAAGCTTCCGTATCTTATAACATCACGCCTTGTAGGCTGAAACCTGTCCATGAATTATTTCTGCAACCTCAAACTAGAGTTCTACGCAATGTTTCATCTGTTTTTTGGCAGATGAAACTTGGAAACAAGTTTTTCAAGCAAATAACACCGCCCAAACTAGTAACTAAAATTACAAAACCTGCAGCTTGTTCAGGATTTATCATAAGATGATCAAGAAATCACTCAACTCAAAAGATGGTCAAGAAATCATTCAACTCAAAAGTTCAAACTACTGAGTGCTTAAATATTATCCTAGCACCCTCATAACACTGAACGTGGACAAGTTACAATAAATCACAAGTTCATTATAGACAAAGGAGCGTCAGTTGAACTTGAGATCTCAGGTCATAAAGATTTTAATTCCGTGTCAAGGTTGAATTTGAAAACTCTTAATCACAAAGGTTTTCATGCCATGGAGGATGTCATTCTAACAAGTTGAATAAACCCCTTAAATATGTTGCTGTGGACGCATTCTTAGGGAAAATGCATGAAAGGAAAAAACATTAATTTGGATTTTTATCGATTTGTTAGATAATTGTTGTTTTATGGTTATTTCCTTATTAGGATAATAATATGATAGGAATTCTATTATTGATAGGATAATAATAAGGTAGGATTTGGTACGAATCCTATTATTGATAGGATTTGGTGGGAATCATATTATTGATAGGATAATAATAAGGTAGGATTATCGAAAGTAGGAAACATGCTTAGGG
>JAOTAZ010000007.1:13175669-13191787 GCA_025629785.1 Erythroxylum oxycarpum | reverse complement strand
GATTACAACACAAGTAAAACTAATATAAAAAATATATATTAAAATATATAAAAAAGTCAAATAATATTATATAAATATCAAAATAAACATGAAGATGTGTTTGTAAATATTGTAAGAATTATGTGTAAAACATAAGGACAAAAGGGACTAAAAATTAAGCTCATTAATTGATTTGAAAAATTTACCTAAAAAAGTACTTTATTGAGAAGCTCCAAATTTAAGTTTCTTGAAAAGCTATATTTTAGCTGCTAAAAAAGTTATACAGCAAACACTCACTTTTTTTGAAAAAAACTTTTGCGATGAAAAAAATGTTTATTCACCATTCAAAAACTCAACTAAACAGGCACTAAGCTTTTTAGGGTTCATTATGTAAACTGCTTCAATTTATAAGAATTTGCATCAAAGAAGACAACCAAGTTCAGATATAAGTTTCTCTTTCTTTTTTGCTTCACGCTGAGAGAACATGTAGCCAAAAATAAGACATCAGGGACTGGATTCAATGTAATGTGTAGTTATCAACTGTAACAGTAATATCCCTTGATTATTCAAGCTATTCTAATAGCTTGATTCAGCTACGTACTCACTATCCTTGATCTTGGTAATGCAATTCTATTTTAAAAATTGTCCCTTTATTTTTTAGTAAGTGACTGGAGAGGGTTGCTTTGATTGAAATTCAAATATAGTTTTATGGTTAATTTTATAAAATTTTAAAGATAAATTATATTTGAAATTTGAAAATTTACTTAAATTTTATAATGTTAGTTATAAGTATAAAAAATTATTGATCAAATGCTAAAAATTTAAATTTTTGTAAATATAGTTTTTGAATTTTTTCTTAATCGTTGCATTAGCTTCATTGATATAGAGTTAGGCTTGAAAATGTATTCAAACTCAATTCACTTATGATTTGATCCTAGCCCAAAACTTTAATGATCGGACTAGGGTTCATTGGCTCGAAGCTTGATCAAGTCGGGCTAGGCTTAAAAGTCTTACTAAAAAAATCCCATCCTTTAAATAAATTAGAAAAAGAGATAAAGACATTCATTGCCTTGCATTATCCTAATATTGAAGCTTATGATTGACCTTCTCATTAATGAGTAAGTCCCTTGCTAATGATTTTTTTTTGCTACAAAGGAAGAAAAAACAAAAGCACCCTGGTTAACGCAGGGTCCTTCGGTACATAGTGCCATGTTGGTCTCGGAGGATTTGGTCTCGGACTGTCACCGGGGGTTCCTGCAGTATATGCAGGCTTGGACTAAAAGTCACTGCAAGCGAGGCCATCCGATCAACACATTGGTTCCCTTTGCGATACACATGCAGGAGTTGCACCTCCTAAGCAACATTAGGACTAGGCCAGACAAGATCACTAAGTGCTAGTTGATACCAAAGTTCTTATAATTCAGACACATAACTATATATTGTCTATCCAAGTTGTTGTTGCATACAACGAAGTCTCCTATACAGCCGAAATTGATGGACATCATTTGATAGAAAGTACTGATTTTTAAAGAAAATTCCATACCTCCTGAGTTGTGTCAAACTGTTAAAAGTCAAGTTTGATGGCTTTGGAACATGTGTTTTTAAACCATGTTAAGATTTGATGGTTTATTCCATCTCATGCCACTAATCATTCTACGAATACATAAATGTCTTCATCTTTCTTTTGAGTGAGTTTAAGTATTTCTCCAATAACAATATTCCAAAGGAGTCTCCCCTTAAGGAAACTACATATTTCCTTAGCCCAATGATCATAGTTAGAGCCATCAAAGATGATATTAATAGGGTTGGGAATGTAATGGGGAAGTTTATAGGCATCCATAGTAAAAGAATATAATAAAAACCAACTTATATAGAGATAAAATTTGGTTATTTTGACCTCAAAATTGGATTAAGAGTGTCAAAAAACCTTAAGAATCAATTTGGTTTGTAGAGAACATGAATTAAAATATACTGAACTGGACGGTCAAAGTATGGATCAATTTATTTTTCAACAAATTGAACAGAACAAAGGTGGAGCTGACATATGGACAAATAAGGAAGTAACACATTTAAAGATGATGTGGCAATGCTTAATGATATGTTAGTGATGTGGCAAGTACGTGACTAATGATATGCTTGATGACGTGTTGTTTGGTGTGTCTGATGACATAGATGTTGACTAGGATCTTTGGTTATATGGTGGGTGATGTGGCATGTGCATGCGGATGATGTGGTGCGTGCATGCATCTTTCTTAATATGAGTAAACAATGTCATTTTTCCTGGAGTGAAACTACGTCGTTTAGGTCATCTTCTTCCTCAGAAAACCCTGCAACTAGGGTTTTGTAATGCATTTGTAATGCTCCAAAATATACCCTAATTGAAATAATATATGTTTATGAAAATACATGTGTGATAGGAGTTAGAATTTTGCTATGATTAGAATATGAAAGATTTATGACTTGAACTTTTGATCAAGTGGATTACAGTGAGTAAATTGGAATTAATTAATACCATTAGAGAATTGAGGTATTTAAATGTATATGTAGATTAGGAAAATTTTCAAGGCAAGATAAATTGGTATAAGAAAATTGCAATGATTAAGCCTATGAGTTAGTGACATTTGGCATAGTTGATACATTGATAAATGGCATAGTTAATGAGTTGACAAGTGGACAAATGGAAGTATTGCAATTGGCAGCATAAATGGAGGGCAAATGGGAGTCATGCATTGGAGACATATGCGGCAATACATAATGAAGACACCTAGTAGCTTAGGTGTCAAGCCTTTACAAGACTTCGGTAACCTTAATTTGGCTCTCTTCTCTCCACCAATTCCTTGCTTTGCCTTTTTACTTTGATTTTTTGTACTATCACTTTAAACTCCTTAGCATATGCTGCATGAAGAAGCTCTCTCATACGAATTTCTAGGCTGATGTGCTGTGAGTATTAAAAGCACATTACATCTATCTTGATTTTGGAAGTGTATTAGTTGCTTGGAAGGTGTTGTAATAGTTGGATTATTGGAGTTGAAATTGAAGTTTAGTAAGGTAAGGGAATTATAAACTTGGTATCCTATGATAACATGTGTTGTTAGATGTTGATATGGATCAATTGTGTACTGAAATGGGAAAGAATTGAGGTTTGATACATGCTGAAAACTGGTTCGGATGAGTAGTTCTACTGGATAGGTTTCGGTATTTTAGCCATATCTTGCCCTGTAGGTATCCAAATTGGATGAATTTAAATTCGGATTAAACTAGAAAAATATTTCTACAAATTTCTTGAAGAAGTAGAATGTTAATTTTGTCTCTAAGATTTTCAAAATTTAGCATGAAATTGAGTCTTGGCTTAGACTGTAGCACTACTAGGGACAGAAATCATGTCCTGTGGTTATTGAATAAATTGTATTGATGTAGGTAGAATTAGACTAAGGTGCCTTCACCAAAGTTGTATCTTATTCTCTTAGCTTTAAATTGGTATAAAGTTTGTAATTTTTGGATATTGGAATTGAGAGATATGGGTTGTAAAACTTAAATGTATGATTATGCTCTAGCCAAAATTTCAAATGTATACAGTCTATGGTATTTTGAGCATAACTCATAAAATAATGAACCAATTTGAATGATCCTGGTATCAATAGAAACTTAAGACGTAAAGGAACAAATATAAAAGAATGTTTGGTCTAAATACTTCATTTTCATTGTCAAAATGACCGTGTAACATTGACCCGAAAGTTTATTTTGGGGAAAAGCTGGAAGAAAATGATGGAAGTATGCTGGATTATGATAAATGAAGTGTTTTCACTGAACTTGCTTTGGTATTTCGATTATAACTTGAACTGTGGATCTCCAAATGAGTTGGTTCTTGATTCAAATTAAACTAGAGACATAAGGACACAACTTTCCTGAAGTGATAAAATTACAATTCTGGTTTTAAGAATTTCGAAATCTGATTTTAAGTTACGTTAAAACAGTCTGAAATCTTTTGAGTATAACTTTCAGTATACAGAACCGAATTTTATGATTTTGGTTTCATGAGAAACCTAAGACAAAGGTGAACAATTTTCTTGAAGAAAGTGTTACTTAAATACTCCATTTTCTTGATCTAAATGATCATGCAAAGTAGACCTGCAAGTCTGATTTGAAAACAAAGCTGGACTATATCATTGAACATGCATGTTATATGATACATTCATGCTAATGCTGATTTAGTTACATAAACAATATGGTAATATGAACTTATGTTTGATTGTATATAGAAGGGAAATAGAGCGATCACTTCCAGATATTGCCAGAACTTCAAGGCAATAAGCAAAAGGGAGTGATTGTAAGTAATCTTAGATGATCACACCTTACTTTGTTCTGCTTGTTGAATTTGATTTATGCTGATTGTGTTCTGAATTGTGGACAATGATTGTCCGGGGCGTTTGATGCATGTCTACATCATTGGAAGTGCTACTTGCATGTGAATATGATTGACTACTTGCTTTGCACATGAAATGTCTGAAATGACCTTGTTTTATTTTAAAACTGTTGAGTCCTAATTGTGGGTAAATAGGCATGTCTAGAAGGGTCTGCAGCTGCTTTTGTTATTGACACCTCAGTATTTCCTGTTATTTACACCTCGGTGTCTCCTGTATTGACACTTCGGTGTCTCCTGATATCGAGACATATGTCTCTCCAGCTGATACCAATCATGGTATCTCCTGTATAAGTCCCGTTACCTGCTTATGTAAATGGATTTAACAATCATATGATTTGTATTCTGATTTTTGTTTGATTTTGATATAAAAAAAGAAATTATGTTCTGATTATGAAGGGTTTATACCCTCTTTTGAGACTCAGTTCTATTTGTGTACAATCTGTCTGAGATCCAATATAATATGTATGAATTGTTCGTTCCGACTGTTGATGCATGCTTTCGATATATCATGATTGTGTATAGTTAGTTGTCAGTTTATGCATAGATTAGTTATTACTCGCTATTACTCACTAAGCTATATACTTAGCACGGTGGATTTGCTTCGTATAGGTTCAGAGAGATGGAAATAAGGACTGGGATGAGTCAACTGCAATGGCCAATGGAGTCTAAGTGTTGTTTTGTTAAAACTATATTTTTGGAATTTGTTTTTGGCTTGTCTTTGATGTATATGACTTTGGATTTATTTTAGGTTTGTAATATCCTTAATTTAGGTTGGTTCTAATTTGGAACAAGTTCTATTAATCTCAATGTATTATGATGTATGTTTGCTCTGAATTGCTTATGCTTTGAGCTTTTGAGAATGCATAATGAATGTTTCATATGTTTTGGTTTTGTCTTGATTCTGTATGCATGTATGTTGTTTGTGTGGTGTCCCATATCCTCCCAGGGGGTATCAGGGCATTACATCTTTTTGGTATCAGAGCATGATTTAGGTGATTCTGGTTTAACCAATGCTTAACTATTGCTTCTATTGAGTGTACAAGTTGTGTTTTGGCCTAATGCAATGTACCATATTTTTTCTATAGAATTACGATGGACGAATCTCGCGATTCTGTTGATGAAGTAGCCGAGAGCAATCAGCCAGAGCAAACTCATTCGGTAATATCTGGACCCTCTGGGGTTAATCGAGGTGAGGCTGGGATGCCACCTCCTCCTCTAGCTCAAAGAGAAGCTTTGTTTAAGTTGTCCCAGGATATGAAGACATTGCTGCATCGGATGATAACACCTAAGGCTCCGATTGATCAGCTGAGGAAGTATAGAGCTGAAGAATTTACTGGGACATCTTTGGAGGAATCTGAGAGAGCTAAATACTGGATAGAGAAGGTTAAGGGGGTGTTGAATGAGATCAGTTGTCCAGCAGAGCAGATGGTGCACTGTGCTGTCTCCCTTCTATAAGGAGCAGCTTATGAATGGTGGAAGTTTGTTCTAAGGAGTCCTCAGCTACTGGTGCTTCTGACTTGGGAATTCTTTACCCAAGAATTTAAAACTAAGTACGTGACGGAGGCGTATAGAAAGGATAAGTATAAGCAATTTCTGAATATAAAGCAGAGGAGTTCATCAGTTGCAGAATACGACCGAGAATTTAATCAGCACATAAAGTATGCCCCTGAATCTGTACTTACTGAAGAGTTCCAATGCCATCAGTTCGACGAGGGATTGCATGACTCTATCAAGGAGCATCTGACACGTTTACTTTGTTAAAACAAGTTACTTACCATCAGTTGGTACAAGCTGCATTGAAAATAGAAATACAAGAGACGATCAGAAAGGAAAGAAGTCAGAGAAGAGGCTTTACTAGAGGAGGCCAGTCCTCGAGGAAACGAAGTCAGGAAGGTAGTTCTTCTGCACTGGAAGTTGCTCAGAGATCTGTGACTAGGGGAAGGAGACAAAACTTTCCCATATCGTCTGTCTCTAGTAGGGGTTCCTCTAGGGGTCGAGGTTCTGGTGCCCCAGAGTGCCCACACTGCTCTAATCATCATTGGGGTGTTCGTTGGAGAGCTACAGGTGTATGCTTTCGTTGTGGCAGTACATAATATATGATTGCAAATTGTCCTCTAAGACAGGATGGGATAACACAAGCTAATGGAGAGGTTTCTCATGCATTGGCTGGGAACAGAGGTCGAGGTAGAGGTTGAGGAGGATACAATCAGAACTGAGCTAATTCAAGTTCCCACTCAAAAACCGTGAATTGACCAGCTATGCCTACTGCTTCGGCTCAAGCTTATGCATTGAAAGCTCGTAAAGATCAGGATGCACCAGATGTTATCGCTAGTATTATTTCTCTCTTTGATTTTGAAATGTATGCATGAATTGATCCTAGATCTACGCATTCATATATCTGTGCTGAAGAAATGTTTGACATGGGGATGCCTATAGATCAGTTAGAATATGACATACAGGTAACCAGTCCTATGGGTAGTAATGTGTTGGTGAATCAGGTGTTTAGGAATTGTCCTGTTATGATTCAAGGAAATGAGTATGTAGCAGATTTGATTAAATTACCATTCCACAAATTTGATCTGATTCTGGGTATGGATTAGCTGTTTAAAAATCGGGTAGTAATTGACTGTAATGCTAAGGTAGTTATGTTTAAGAGGCCCAATCAGCCTGAGATTGTATTACATGATGTTCGCACTAGTTCTTTAACTAATGTGGTATCCGTTATGCAAGCTCAAAAGCTTTTTATAAAGGGTGTGAAGCTTATCTAGATTTTGTACTTGATTCCTAAAAGGAGGATGATAAGGATAAACTACTTGATATTCCTATAATGAATGAGTTCCCAGATGTTTTTCCTGAGGAACTGTTTGGGCTCCCTCCTGAAAGGGAAGTGGAGTTGTCTATCGAGGTTATGTCTGGTACTGCCCCTATATCCAGAGCACCGTACAGAATGGCTCCTACTGAGTTAAAGGAGTTGTTGAAGGTGCAATTACAAGAGCTTCTGGATAAGGGGTTTATAAGACCCAGTGTGTCACCGTAGGGAGCATCGGTGTTATTTGTTAAGAAGAAAGATGGCACATTACGAATGTGTATGATTACAAGCAGTTAAATAGAGTCAGTGAAGAATAAGTATCTGCTGCCAATGATTGACGATCTGTTTGATCAGTTGAAAGATGCAGGAGTGTTTTCAAAGATAGATATAAGATCAGGATATTATCAGCTTTGGGTAAAGGATGTGGATATACCGAAGCCTGCATTTAGAACTCGTTATAGACATTATGAATTTCTAGTAATGCCATTCGGATTAACTAATGCTCCAGCAGCATTTATAGATCTGATGAATAGAGTGTTCAGGCCTTATTTGGACCAGTTTGTTGTGGTGTTCATTGATGATATTCTAGTCTATTCTAAGAATGAAAAGGACCACATTGAACATCTCCGAACTGTATTACAGACCCTACGAGAAAAATAGTTGTATGCTAAGCTGAGTAAGTGTGATTTCTGGTTTAAAAAGAAATCATTTTTGGGGCATGTTGTCTCTTCTGAAGGAATTATAGTTGATCCTAGTAAGATAGAAGCGATTGTTAATTAGAGGCCACCTCGGAATGTAATAGAAGTAAGAAGTTTTTTGGGTCTAGCTAGTTATTACTGTCGGTTTGTTAAGGGGTTCCCGATGATAGCATCTCCTTTAACTAAACTGTTACGGAAGGGAGTGAAGTACGAAAGGTTTAATAGATGTCAGAGTAGCTTTGATCATCTGAAAAGTATGCTTACTGAAGCTCCTATATTGGTCTAACCTATTTTTAGTAAGGAGTATATTTTGTTTAGTGATGCGTCTGGAACAGGTTTGGGTTGTGTTTTGATGCAAGAAGGAAAAGTAGTTGCTTATCCCTCTAGGCAACTAAAGACTCATGAACATAATTACCCTACTCATGATTTGGAGCTTGCTACGGTAGTGTTTGCCTTGAAAATTTGATGGCACTACTTGTATGGTGAAAGGTGTAAAATTTTCACAGATCATAAGAGTTTGAAGTATCTGCTTACCTAGAAAGAACTCAATCTGAGACAACAGCATTGGTTGAAACTGTTTAAGGATTATGATTGTATTGTGGATTATCATCTGGGTAAGGCTAATGTTGTGGTAGATGCCTTGAGTCGAAAGGCAATTTTAGCATTATCAGTGAAGCGAGGTGAATGGGAACTTAAATTTGATGGAGCTTTAATAGCTCAGCTGCAAGCAAGGCCTAAGTTGAGGCAAGAAATTTGTGATGCTCAGAAAGCTGATGATAAGTTACAACAACTTATCTTGGCTACTCAGGAAGGTAAACAATTTGATTTTTCTGTGTAAGGTGATGGTGAATTGTATTATAAGGATCAGTTGTGTGTGCTAGATAATGATGAATTGAAGAAGAAGCTGTTGTTTGAGGCTTATAATACAGTAATACAGTATTACTGGTGGTCAGGTATGAAACAGGATGTTGTGGATATGTAGCAAAATGTCTGACATGTCAGCAGGTTAAGGCTGAGCACCAGATTCCATCTGATTTGTTACATCTTTTTCCTATTCCAATGGAAATGGGATAACATTACCATGGACTTTGTCACTAGACTTCCTCTCACTCAAAGGAAGCATGATGTTTTATGGGTGATTGTAGATAAGTTCACCAAATCTGCTCATTTTCTACCTGTTCGTCCTGACTATTCTGTGGATAGGCTTGCAGATTTTTATGTAAATGAGATAGTGAGAATGCATGGAGTACCATTGTCTATCATTTCAGATCGTGATCCTCGATTTACTTTGAGATTCTGGAAAAGTTTACGGAAGGCTCTGGGGACTCAGGTTAAGTTTAGTACTACTTTCCATCCCCAGATAAATGGACAATCTGAATGAGTTATACAGATATTGGAAGATATGTTGCGGGGTTGTGTGTTAGAGTTTCCCGAGAGTTAAAAAAATTATCTAACTTTGATGGAATTTGCTTACAATAACAGTTATCAGACGAGCACTGGCATGGCACCTTATGAAGCGTTGTATGGTAGGAAGTGTAGAACTCCGGTATGTTAGACGAAGTTGAGTGAAAAAAAGGTGATTGGGCCAGAAATTGTGAAAGCTACTGAAGAAAAGATTCAAATTATTCAACAAAGATTAAAAGCTGCCAGTGATAGGCAGACGTCTTATACTGATCAAAAAAGGAAAGATATTGAGTATCAAGTGGGTGATAAGGTGTTTTTGAAAGTGTCACCATGGAAACATATACTTCGGTTCCGAAAGAAGGGTAAGCTTAGTTCATGATTCATCGGTCCTTATGAAATTCTAAAAAGAATTTGACCAGTAGCTTATCAACTGGCTCTTTCTGGAGAATTGGCCAGGTTACATGATGTATTTCATGTTTCTATGCTAAGAAGATATTTGTCTGATGTGACACATAAAATTCCAGTGTCAGAAATTCAGGTATAACCAGATTTGTCATATGAAGAAGGGTCGGTTTCTATCTTAGCCAGAGAAGTTAAATAGCTCAGGAACAAGTCAATGCCTTTGGTAAAAGTACTCTGGAAACATCATGGACTTGAGGAAGCAACATGGGAACCTGAAGAAACCATGAAAGCTTAGTATCCACTACTATTTTAACAGGTATGAATTTCGAGGACAAAATTCTTTTAAGAAGGAGAGAGTTGTAAGGCCCCAAAATATACCCTATTTGAAATAATACATGTTTATGAAAGTACACGTGTGATGGGAGTTAGAATTTTACTATAATTAGAATATGAAAGAATTATGACTTGACTTTTTGGTCAAGGAAATTATAGTGAGTAATTGGAATTAATTAATACCATTAGAGGATTAAGGTAATTAAATGTATATTTGGACTAGGAAAAGTGGCAAGTGCCAAGTGAAGTTGGTACATGAAAATTAGTATGAGTACACCTATATTTTAAATGACATTTGACACCATTGGATGATTGACTTATGGACTGGTTTTATAGGAGACAAGTGGCAACGCTTTAATTAGGCAAGTGACATTACATGCATTAAGACATATGGCTTGATAAATTAAGGAGACCTAGAAAAGTAATAGCTGAAACACTCCTACTCATTTCAGCAGCCTACTCCCTCACTTTGGCTTCTTACAAACAAAATTTCATTCTCCTACTCCCCCTCTTAACTTCTGGACCTTTGCTGAAGCTTGGATCATCATCTTTGTAAGTTATTTCATTGATAAATAGGTCTTGTGATGCTATGATTGATGCTGGAAACTGGTTTGGATGAGTAGTTCTACTGGACAGATTTTGGTATTTTAGCCATACGTTGCTCTTAGGTATCCAAATTGTATGAATTTAAATTCTTATTAAACTAGTGACTTATATCTACAACTTTCATAAAGGATTCGAATTTGATTTCTATCACTAATCATGTCAAAAGTTGGCTTGAAGTTGAGTACCTGGAATCTGTTACTGTTTGTGAATAGTCTATAGTTATTTGGGAATAATTTTCAAAATACTGAACCAAATTGCATAAAATTGGTGTCAATAGAAACTTAAGACATAAAGAAACAAATGTGTAGAAGAATTTTTGGCCTAAATCCTTCATTTTCATTGTCAAAATGACCGTGTAACATTGACCTGAAAGTCTGTTTATGGAAAAGCTGGAAGAAATGAAGTGTTTTCGCTAAACTTGCTTTGGTATTTCAATTATAACTTTCACCGTGGATCTTCAAATGATTTGGTTATTAATTCAGATTAAACTAGAGACATATTTCTATAACTTTTTTTGAAGAAGTCGAATTTTAATTTTGTCTCTAAGGTTTTCAAAATTTGGCATAAAATTGAGTCTTGGCTTAGGCTGTAGCACTACCAGGGACAGAAATCATATCCTCTGATTTTTGAATAAACTGTATTGATTTAGGCTGAATTAGACTGAGGTGTCTTCACCAAAGTTTAAGCTTATTATCTTATCTTTAAATTGGTATAAATTTTGCAATTTTAGATATTGGAATTGAGAGTTATGAGGTGTACAACTTGGAGGCATAATCATGCATTAATCAAAATGTCAAATGTACATGGTCTGCGGTATTTTAAGTATAATTCATTGAATACTAAACGAAATTGGATGAACTTGGTACCATCGGAAACATAAGACAAAGAGACAAAAATTTCTAGAAGGAAGTATTACCTAATTACCTCACCTTCCTGATGAGAATAATTGAGTAAAGTGGACCTAAGGTGGATTATGAAATAAATCTGGATTGAGGAATTGAGTATGATTACACATGATCATAATGTGATAAGATTAAGGATAAGAAACATGCATTATACATGTTCAGTATACATGAATGTTCATAATTGAATTCATAATTGTGCATAATAGTAGTATATGTTCGTATTGAATGTTTTATAGGAACCCTTTAGAGTGACCTATTCTAGATATTGTCGAGTCTTCGAGGTAATAAGTAAACAGGGAGCTTTTTTAAGTAATTTAGACAATAACTTTTGCGAGCAACCTAAAATGGTCTTACTTGGATTTGTCTTGTTTATTACTGAATTGAAATTGATATTGATGAATGTGTACTGATTTGTGTACTGATTCCGGACATGAAGGTCTGAGGTAATGATTGATGAATGTGATATTGAAGTGCTACTTACCTTACTTTTTTCTGCTTGTTAAATTTGATTTATGATGATTGTGTTCTGAATTTCAAACAATGATTTTCTGAGCCATTTGATGCATGTTTATATCATTGGAAGTGCTACTTCCATATGAATATGATTGACTACTTGCTTTGCACATGAAATGTCTGAAATGACCTTGTTTTATTTTAAAACTGATGAGTCCTAGTTGTGGGTAAATAGGCATGCCTAGAAGGGTCAGTAGCTACTCTTATTATTTACACCTCGGTGACTCCTATATTGACACTTTGGTGTCTCCTGATATTAAGACATATGTCTGTACTGCTGATACCAATCATGGTATCTCCTGTATAAGTCCCGTTACCTGCTTCTGTAAATGGATTTAATAGTCATATGATTTGTATTATGATTTTTTTTTATTTTGATAGAAAAAAAGAAATTGTGTTCTGATTATGAAGGGTTTATACCCTCTTTTGAGACTCAGTTCTATTTCTGTGCAATTTGTCTGAGATCTAATATAATATATATGAATTGTTAGTTCCGATAAACTATTGATGCATGCTTTTGATATATCATGATTGTGTATAATTAGTTGTCAGTTTATGCATAGATTAGATATTACTCACTAAGCTATATGCTTAGCACGGTGGATTTGCCCCGTGTAGGTTCAGAGAGATAGAAATGAGGACTAGGACGAGTCAACCGCAATGGCCAATAGAGTCTGAGTCTTGTTTTGTTAAAACTGTATTTTGGAATTTATTTTTGGCTTGTCTTTGATCTATATGACTTTGGATTTATTTTAGGTTTGTAATATTCTTAATTTAGGCTGATTGCGGTTTGGAACAAGTTGTATTAAGCTCAGTGTATTATGATGTATGTTTGCTTTGAATTGTTTCTGCTTTGAGCTTTTGAGAATGCATAATGAATGTTTTGTGTGTTTTGGTTTTGTCTTGATTCTGTATGCATGTATGTTATGTTGTTTGCGTGGCGTCCCGTATCCTCCCATGAGGTATCAGGGCGTTACATGGTATTAGAGCGATTAGGTTTAGCGATCTCCTAAGCAATTAGGTAGGTAGTTTTTAGGTATGATGTGAACATGCATTATTGTACATGAACCACATGCATTGTTTTAAATGAACAACTTGCATTGTTTTGACTTGTTTTACATGATTTGAAACTGTTTTGCATGAACTAAAGATTTTCAATGGTTTTAAATTGAAGGAGTGATTATGCTGCCTCGAAAAAGAACTCGAGGAGCCCTGACTTAATCAAGCTCTCATAAGGGAAGTACGGAAGTATCACATGTCTCGTAGGACGTATGGACACGCTCTACTCCTGATTCTGAGGCACCTAGTGTGCAACATGAAGTGTCACCACCTCCTCCTCCTATGCCTCAAGTAAACCCTCTAGATCTGCAGTTCTTTCAGGCCTTTTGTCCAGGCTTTCACTTATGCCATGGGCCAAGGGTCGCGAGTACCGGTGCTAGCTCCAGT
Source organism: Erythroxylum oxycarpum (assembly GCA_025629785.1). Lineage (NCBI taxonomy): Eukaryota > Viridiplantae > Streptophyta > Magnoliopsida > Malpighiales > Erythroxylaceae > Erythroxylum > Erythroxylum oxycarpum. Next base: position 13,178,269 of record JAOTAZ010000007.1, on the reverse strand, counting down.
AGAGAGGAGTAGGCAATATGATAAGCTCCATAAATATGGAGCTGTGGACTTCAATGGGACTACAAACCCCGAAAAGGCTGAAGCATGGATGAAGTGGATAGCTCCGACAAAGAGAAGCTGGATTATGCAGTTAACTTGCTGCAAGGGGATGCACTTCATTGGTGGGAATAAGTGCCCCACAGTCAGGGTATGCCTCCAGTGTTGACATGGAGGGACTTTCTGGAAGCTTTGGAAGTACTTCTCGAGGGTCTATATTCAAGAAAAGGATAGAGAATTTTTGAATCTCACATAAATGGAAATGAGTGTGAGTGAGTACGAGCTGAAGTTCACCCAGCTATCTCGGTATGCGGCTAACATTGTGGCGAATGAGGAGGATAAGTGTCGCAAGTTTGATGGGAGGACTTGATCTAGGGATCAAGCAGAAGGTGCTGATCCACAATTTCTATGACTAATAGCAGCTGGTAGATGCCGCACTCCAGGATGAAAAATTGAAGAATATAAAGTCTGAAGTGAACAAGAAGAGGAAGAACCATGAGCAGTCTTCTAAGAAGGGGATGAATGCTCCAATGGTTGAGAGGGGTATGAAGAGTTTCCATACATATAGTGAGGTGGAGAGTAGTGTCTCTACTAATAATAAGCAATCAAGAGCAGTTTCAATGCAAGCCTCAAGTGTGGGAGGCATAGGAAGGACGGGAAGAAGCAGATACACGAACTCCCAATATGAGCATTGTGGGAAATTTAATAAAGGAGAGTACTTTAAGTTACTTTGAGCATGTTTCCGATGCGGGGAGAAGGGGCACATGATCAGAGACTGTCCTCAAGCAATCAGGCAAGAGGGGTCGCAGTCGCAAGCCCCAAGAAGAGCAGAAACAGTGAGACCCAGTTCATTCATAAAAATGGGCAGTTCTGGAGCTGCGAGGAAGGCTAATCCTCCAGGGAGGCCAAGGGGTCAGGCACAAGTCAGGGTATTTGCCATGAACAGAGAGAAAGTTGTAGCCGCTCCTGAGGTTGTCACAGGTATAACTCAGTTATTTAATTCTGCAGTTTATGTGTTGATTGATACTGGCTCTACGCATTCATTTGTTTCTGTAAGTATGAATTTGCATGATGTGAATTTAGTGCCTTTAAATAATCCCTTAATTGTTAGTACTCCTTTATGGAGAAAGGTGGTAATCAGTCGAGTGTATAGGGGTTGTAAACTCTACATTGACGGTGCTAGACTGGTAGTAGACTTATTACCTCTAGACCTAAGTGGCTTAGATGTCATACTTGGAATGGATTTCATGGAGAATTATCATGAAAAGTTGGATTGTAGCCTCAAGGTGGTAGAATTTGATTTGGGAAATGGAGAGAAGGTGACTTTTCGAGGAGACAGGAGGATACCATCTCCAAGAATCATTTCAGCTTTGCTAGCAGACAGAATGATGGGAAAGGGTTGTGAAGCCTTCCTGGCGCATGTGGTGGACATGGAGGTGAATGAAGAGAGATTAGAGGATTTTTCAGTAGTGAGAGAGTTTCAAGATGTGTTCCCAAAGGACTTACCTGGTTTGCCACTGGTAAGGGAAATCGAGTTTATTATTGACTTGATTCCTGAAACCGCACCCATTTCTATACCACCGTATAGAATGGCTCCAACTGAACTGAAGGAGCTTAAGGAACAGTTGGAGAAACTTTTAAAGAAGGGGTATGTACAACCGAGTTCGTCACCATAAGGAGCACCGATTTTGTTTGTTAAGAAGAAGGATGGGACATGGCGCATGTGCATTGATTACCGGAGACTCAACAAGGTGACTATTAAAAACAAGTACCCTCTACCTCGGATAGATTATCTATTTGACCAGTTGTAGGGAGTAAGGATATTTTCAAAGATTGATCTTAGGTTAAGCTATCATCAGCTCAAAATCAAGGAGTTTGATGTAAGCAAGATAGCCTTTAGGACTCGTTACGGGCATTACGAATTCCTAGTCATGCCATTCGGACTGACTAATGCTCTGATTGCATTTATGGATCTTATGAATAGGGTCTTCAAAGAGTATCTGTATCAGTTTTTCATAGAGTTTATCGATGACATTCTGGTTTATTCCAAGAGTGAAAGGGAATATGAGGAACATCTCAAGATAGTGTTGCAGAGATTAAAGGAGAAGGAGTTTTATACCAAATTCAACAAATGTGAATTCTGGCTTCACAAAGTGATTTTCCTTAGACATGTGATTTCTAAAGATGGGGTACATATTGATCCAAGGAAAATTGAAGCAGTGGTAAATTGGCATGCACTAACGACAGTGGCAGAAGTAAGAAGTTTTCTGGGTCTGGCAAGGTATTATAGGAGATTTGTTGAAAAATTCTCGATGATAGCTGCCCTTATGACCATGTTATTGATGAAGAATCAAAAGTTTATCTGGAGTGATGAATGTCAGAAGAGCTTTGAGGAGCTTAAGTGTAACATCCCAGTACCAGCGGAAAGGGTAAAATGGAAATTTTGAGTGATCAGTGAGGGGTTAGAAATGCTATTACATATTCATTCATTATGTGACATATTTGTATTGTGAAAAATGACATTGTTGCACATGAAATTATTGTACATGCATACATTGACATTC
>JAOTAZ010000007.1:13153579-13169615 GCA_025629785.1 Erythroxylum oxycarpum | reverse complement strand
GTTTTGTATTTTCAAGTCAAGTCATTTTTGTAAATCAATGCTTTAGACGCATTTTAAGAAACTCAGTTGATTTTTGTTAGATGTATTTTTGATCATGTTGAAAAGGGCTTGAAATGCCCACTAAAGCATTGTAAACATTAGTTTTGATGTAAATGAAACGCATATGTGTTATGGTCTATCATGACTCTTTAAGCTGGTACATTGTTACTTTTCAGTTTTCTTATAGGTTGGATGATACATGCAGAAAGAAAAACAGACGATAGAATAGCAGAAGATGAAAAACAGATGTTAGAATAGTAGGCGCAGAAAAACAGACGATAGAATAGCAGAAGATGAAAAACAGACGTTAGAATAGTAGGCGCAGAAAAAACAGACGATAGAATAGCAGAAGATGAAAAACAAACGTTAGAATAGTAAGCGCAGAAAAACAGACGATAGAATAGCAGAAGATGAAAAACAGACGTTAGAATAGTAGGCGCAGAAAAACAGATGATGGAATAGCAGAAGATGAAAAACAGACGATAGAATAGTAGGCGCAGAAAGAAAACAGACGATAGAATAGCAGGAGATGAAAAACAAGACGATAGAAAACAGACGACAGAAAACCAGACGATAGAGAAAACAAAACGATAGAAACCAGACGATAGAAACCAGACGATAGAAAATAGACGACAGAAACTAGACAATAGAGAAAACAAGACGATAGAAAAGCAGGCGATAGAAACCAGACGATAAGAAAAACAGATGATAGAAAACAGACGATAGAAAAACAGACGATAGGAAAGTAGATGCTACAGAACGTTAATGATAGATTCAGCCTTTGAGGTCTACATGAAAGTTGTAGATTTCAAAGTTTTCTTTCCAATGGTATAAAAGCGAACCAAATTCGACATTTGTGGTATCAAAGCGTGTCAAGTATAAGGTCTCAGCAAGACAAGTGTCTCGGGAATGGGCCTCAGCAGGGCTCACCTCCCGGGACAGTCGGGTTCCAGGAGTGGGATCCGACATGCAAGTTTATGAAAGCATGTTTTCAAGATATACGTCAAGTACATGAAAAGCAAGTTTTCAAGAAAAGTGCCTTTTGGGGCATGAAGCTTACAAGATTTTGAAATCTATGTGTTATGTGGGTTTGTGATGGTCCCCTAAGTTAAGTCACGTGTACGTTGGCCCAAGTTAAAGGCTTCTCTCGCCTGCCCGCTAGTGGCATGGAGCTCCTTCATGGACTCTTATAAGTTCACGGATGCACAGAACCATTAAGTGGAAATGTGTAGTATGTTCTGTTTTTGGATCCACCCGAACCATTCTAATGTGCTTATATGCTCATGATGTGTTTGATCAAGTTTGATGCATTCATGTTTTGTGACTTATGGATTTTGGTTGAAAGCCTAAGAATCATGTGATTATGAACTCAAAGAAAGTTTTCTAAGACAAGAAAATGTTTTCAAGATTTTTGCTTGTTTTTTTTATTATAAACTATTACCCACGAGCTGTCAAGCTCCCCCCTCTCTGTCCCATCCTCAGGTTATAGCTAGAAGATCAAGTGTTCGAGAGCCTAAAGAAATTGTTTCTTTTGTTATTTTGTAGTTCTTGTAAATTTTGTAATATGTGATTTTGGACTATGTTGTATTGTGGCTTGAGAGGCCATTATAACTTTGTAAAACTCTTGTTTGAGGGTATGGAAAAAAAGGGAATGATGAAATTAGTTGTAAGTATTGTATTAAAGAGTGATGAAGGAAATTTTTTTTGAGAGTCTTATGGTTTTCCGCAAGAAGAGGAATCGATGATGTTCTAGGAAATTTCATAGGATTAAACTCACGTTCATGATTCGAAGTTGGGTTCGAAAAACGGGATTCAACATTAGTGGTATTAGAGCAAGAAGAGATTACAAGGAACCATGCTTAAGTATGATGGTATTTTCTGAAGAGTTGAGTTCTAGAAACGGGATCCAACAATTTATAGCCCTATTTAGTTTATTTAAAATCATAAACCAATTGCCTTTTCATTTACCATTCCATGTATAGAAGTGGCCCTAAATTCTTAAATTAGTAACCTAAAACCAACTAGTATATTCCATGAGTTCATTAGTATGATTCATTAAGTTCACATTCCCTTCAGCTTATGTTAAGCAGATCATTTGATTAAAATCTCATATAATCATCCATTCCCCTAATCTCTTAGACTTTGTTCCATAAAGAAGATCTCTAAAAGTTGTGATTAAAGGCATAATAATTAAAAAAAACCTTACATAATGAAATTGCATTTGAATGAGAAGATGTATTAGTTGTTCCCTTACAAATTCAAGTGTAACCTCTGCTTCACTAGAGTCAAAAGAAACTAGTATTCTTCCATTGTAATGATAATGGAGGTTTGTAATGATGGATCAACCTCCTTTTTTGTTTTTTGAAAAATATAGACCGACCTCCTTAAAAAGCTTAGTTCTTTACATTTGTCTCCTTAATTTTGGTCTGTAAAGACCTATTAGTAATGGTTTAGTATTATGAATAGTCTAAAATCATTTTCTACTTATTAGGCTATTGAGCCCTTTGGTGTTCTGAGCTAGGATGGTCATTTGGAGGAGAGATTGAGGCTTTCTTTTTCCTCGTAGAGCTTCTTCTTATGAATCTTTGAAAATTATTCTTAACATAAGTATCATTGGAGGTTTTATTGATCTAGTTGTTTGTTATTTCTGTTAGTGATTATGTTGGTTCTTAGTAGTATAACCTCATTCCTTAATAAGGATGAGTTCTAAGGTTACTTAGATTCTATAGTGGAGACTTCAAGATTGTGGGGAATTTCCTTCCTAGTGGATTTCTCTACAGGTATATGAAGTTCAATATTCATGTTGCTATCAATTCCCAAAGTGTTGATAGGAAGGTACTTTTAGGATAGTTCCACTACCTTTTCATTGCATTAACAGTATTGATAGTTTCATAATTGACATCTTGATGCATAAGCTACTGGTATTCACTAGTTTGGAATTGATTCCATATTACTCTCCACACTTGTTTTTGCTTAACTTGATCTAGCCTCCAATTGTAAATAACTAAAACATGGTCTTGAAAGAAATTGTTAGCTTCATCAAGTATTAATAAGTGAATGCTTTCTGGTAGCTCCTTTTGATGTCTTTTAGAACACAAACCTAGGTATAAATAACTCTTCTCAATATAGTTGTTGCTTTATCTATACACACACATAGCTTTTCAAATGGCTTAAGCCTCTGTTTATCCAATATTCTAAGGGAATATTATGGATATTTAGCCAGAGTGAAATTTGCTTCTGCCTCGAAGTCTAATCTCGATTTTATAAAGTTATAAAAGTAAAGGCTTGAAATTTTAATGTCATAGGCCAACTTCTAATACCTTTTGAGCTTGGATAGATGAGTAGAATTTGAAAAGGAACATTTTTTCATTATTAAGTAAGACTACCTGTAGACTAAAATGCTTCTAAAGGTAGTTTTCTTAGTATCTAAAGTCGAGAAAGCTATTCTTTTGTCCATGAAAAAGCCAATGAGAGTAGATTCCCATTTGACGACACCTTCCTTGAAAATGTCTTTCTCTAGAGCCACTATGCTCTTGCCTTTAGAGGAACAAGAGGAAATAATGGAGCTTGAAAGATGGTGAAGCATCCCCCAAACCTGCTTGGAGATAAGCTTTTAACTATGATGTGGTAGCAGGTTGAGTTACATAAGGTATCTGAATTCCTAGAAGTGATTAGACAATGAAACCAAGTATTGGAGTTGGCTAAAGGAGGAAAGTCCTCCATGATAAGAGTTAAAATGGTGGTTAAACGTTTTAACATTAAGCTTAAAAAGTAAAAGGATAAAAGAGAGAGAGAAAGCTACCCGAGGAAATTGAGAAGGATGCCAAATGAGGAAAAAAAGTGAGAAAGAAGAAAATGGAGACCTCAGCTAAAACAACTATAGAACCAAAAATACAAATAAAAGAGAAGAAGAAGATGTTCTAAGAGGAGGAAAAAAAAGAGGAGAAAATACAGGTGGTGATAAAAGAACGATCAAAGGACTGAAAACTAAAAGATCCAAGGAGCTTCAAAAGAGTTAGCAAGGGCTTAGGAAAAAAGACCAAAGGAAAGATGGTAGAAGGAATTGTTAAGAGAATACCAAAACTAGAAACTATCTAAAAGGAAAACAATACTAGAGCATAAACCCACCATGCAAAGCATGTAATGTTTAGAGAGTACCTAGAGTCTCTCTTTCTATCAACATTTAGAAAATTTTGAAATCCAATAACCTTCTTATAAATGCATATAAATATTTTTTATTTTTATACTGTGCATTAATTAAAAAAAGAGAGTTTATTTCACCACAATACACTATGTGCATGTATCATTTTTATATATGTTGATACATTAAAATTAATATATATTTATATTTATTCTATATTGTTTAATTACTTATTGTATAAATGATACAATACAAAACACAAAATGAAAAAGTATAAATGCATATAATTTAGAAGTTGTTTTTTCTTGTATATATTTGTATGGTTAAATGGTATAACTATCTATATATTATAAATATATATATATATAGATATATATATGGTGTTCATTTTTAAATAAGTGTAGAATAAGTGCATATTAATGTCTACAATGTGCATGCTTATTTTTAATTTGAGATTAATTATATTAAAGTTTAGTAAAGTAAGAATTTTTATATTAAGTATAGTACTTGTGTTAGATTGTCACATGTCAAAACTTAACACCAATAACTTCATACGATTACAAGGACAAACTTAACACAAAGAAGTTCACATGATTACAAGGATAGTGGACCTTCCTCATAAGTCATGCTTTTGCATTGCTAAAAAAAGGAAAGAAAACGCTCAACAACCGTGAGCATAGCAGATAACCAAAAGTTCCTCTTATCTATTTCCAGGATAGGAACATATGAAATTGGCCAATACATTGAGTCAGATTGAATTTTACTTCGTCAACAATGGGTTACCATTCCCATTCTCATTCTCCTTAAACAGGAATTGTTGTTTCAAAAACTCTCATAGTAGCCTTCTGTGCCTGAAATTAAATATATATATAGATATGAGACGCTAATCAAGCGAAATTCATGTGAATAAGAAAATTTAATGCAACAAAGAAAGGGGAAGAAAAGAAGACGGTATCTCACTTCTTTGTCCCATTTTGTGCGGATGGTGATAGTTAGGAGAGACAATGCTTGGACTGCTAGTGCACCAACGTTTCCCAGCCAAAGTCCCTTTGTATCCACATATTTTAGAAAAGACTAAGTGAGCATTATAAAAAGAAAGCAGTCATGGGAATGGAAGGATTAATAGAATTCTTACCTTGCCACCAGTATGGAGGACGAAAGCTAATAAAACTCCACATGGAATTCCCACAAAATAATAGGATCCGAGATTGACGTATGCACCAATCTTCTGCCAACCACATCCTCTAGCGGCGCCTAATTGTTTGACACCCACAGTTAGCCACCATTTAGCTAAGCTATGCTTATTCTTAAGCCTAATTTGTTTGAGAGTCTTGTGACAGAATGGTGGGTGAATGAGGATGGTAGCTTGTGTATTTCAACTGGAAAAGGAAAAGGTTAATAGAACAATATTCTTAAGTTCACCTGAAAGAACGCATTGGAGACCATCGAAGATGTTGGATCCTGCAATTATAGGTAACATGACTGCCACGTATTTGATCACCTGAACCTCATTGCTATAAGCGTAGCCCCATACGTTTCGAATTGATATCAGTACTGTTCCCACCAGAACACTCTCAGTCATGGCCAAGCCAAGGACCACATATATGGCTAAGCGTGCTCTTTTAGAATTCCCCGCTCCTAATTCATTTGAGACCCGAGTGCTATACAGAAGAAACATTTTTTTTTGTGTTAAGCTGTAAACAGGCAACTGAAAATTGCAGGAAGGCTGAGGCATTCTCCATTGTGTACAGCTCAATTTTAGATTTTGTTCGTTTTCCCATGCAAAGCATTTATCCTAAATGTCAAAGTTGAGGACCCAATTGGAAGGAATTTATTATCAGCAAAAACTAACCTCACAGCATTACTCAGTCCATAAGGAATCATCCAAATTGTTGTAGCTGTATTAAGGCTGCAAAGAGATCTTCTTTAGATTCACAGTCAAGGCAACCTTGAAACGAAGTGGACTGAACTGCTAGATTCTTAAGACTCAAACAAATTAAGCATCTAAGTATATATATTTTATGAAGATACTAACCTAATAGAGAGCACTGATGTTTCTAACTTTGGGTTTGGGAGAAGTCCAGATAGAAGAACCATCGTTTCAAATGACCAACTTTCCAAGCTGTACGAGATCATACAGAAGTATCAGAATATATAGTGAATAGTTGATCATATATATTTCTAGAAATACAGTTAGTTTCTAAGTTCATGAAGTAATTAGTAATTACCAAATCATGAGAGCTGAAGGAATGGCAAGCCTCAGAAAGTAGGGAATGTTATGCAGGGCTTCCTTGGAAAAGCCTGTCCAAGTTTTTGTGCACAAAGAAGACAACTTTACATAAAGTGCCAACAGCAATACATTCATCCAATAGGAAACACAGTTTGCCAAAGCGGCTCCTTTCATTCCAAGTCCAGATTTAAAAACCAGAATCCAGCAAACTGGGAGGTGAAGCAAAGCCGTGATTCCAGAGATAAGCATTATGGGCAATACTATGTTCTGTGTCTGTAAGAATTTGACGAGGCATTGTAGAAGACCATATGCAAAGATGGTTGGAATCAAGAAGCGTGCATATATTCCAGCTTGAACAGCCACATCTTCATCTTGGCCTAAAGCTTCTAAAATTGATCTTGTATTTGCCCAAATGATAGCAAGTGGTATGCAGGCAAGTGAAAGAACGAACATGGCTCTCTGTGTGTGTATTCCCAACATGTGATACTGCTTGGCTCCATATGATTGACCACAAAATGTATCAAGGGCACTCGACATTCCTAACTGTTTCATCAAGGCGACACAGTAAGAGGAATCAGGTCAAAACTGTTTCATCAAGACGACACAGCATGAGGTATCAGGTCATTTTAACCAAGAATTTCATATAATACTACAGGATTTCCACTTATTACGGGGAGAGAAGAAATCGGTTGAAGAACAAATCAAATTCATGTACATCATATCGGACCCATTTGTTCTTGATTATAGAAAGAATCAACGTGATCTAGATTTAAAAGATAGGTCATCTGCATAATGTTGTCAATAAATTAGCAGATGTTTTTGTTGACACTAAAAGGATGACTAAATTGCTCTTATTCGAATAGATGTCCTGGTGGGACAAATTTTTACTGTTGTTACAAATCAATTTGCACTGCACTTGAATTGAGGAAGGCTATTAGGAGCAAGTGCATAATTTGTGCTCCTGAAGTAACTCAAGCAAAGCAATCACTTTCAAAAGAAAGTTTAGTACCAGTAGGTGAGAAAACCTATACAGAGATTCAAATTCTTCAGAAACATGTTTTAAAGACTTGCTCTTCTTCATCATTTAAACTGAAACTAGAAAGCACCATCTTAAGCTATTCAAAGCCAATTTGTTGGACAACACCTTCCATGATATATTATCCTGATAAGGAGATCTAGATTGGCTAATGACCAGGAGCAATTAAGAACAGTTACATTTTTAACAATGTTAATAATAAACAATAATCGTGTTGGATGGCAGCAGTTGACTAATGATTATGAGTCGAAGCATGCAACGACAAGAGAGCAGACGAGGTTGTTTGCTTAATTATTCTGCGGCCAAGTTTTCTTTAACGAGGAACCAGGCGCCCAGAAATGAATAAATGCGTCACAAGTTGTCTACCAATGTCTAGGAGAGTAAAGAATCACGCAGTTCTGGTCATTTTCCACTACATGGGTCCTCTCAAGTTTGTCTATAATTCATAAACGAACGTCACGTGACGACAAACCTAACCTAACCAGTGTAACATATTTAAATACCAAAGTGAAGAAGATTCCTTGTACGTTGCATGTTCGCTTAAAAAATGATGTGAGCTTTAAACAAACTGCATAATATGCTATAGACAGACATACTATGAATCTATTGGTCTGACCAAAGTACTTTTCTTTTTGGTATGGATTAATGACCCGATCTACACAATAACAGATCACTCTTCTCTCTTGGTAGATCAACTCAAACGAACATCAACAGCATTCCCATGAGAGGCTAAATGATGACAGAAGAAACCAAATGGTTGGACTTGAATCTCAAGTATGGTCTGGAGACAAAAATAGAAGAAAGCAAGAAAAGGATCATTAATGTTGAAGGAAACATAATGAGGGCTAGACTTAGACTCCTTTGTACAATTAATCTATGCCTTGAAATTGTCTGCAGCTCATATAAATTGGTAAACGTACTAGTTATGCGTCTACATGTTCTCTTGAATTCAACATGCATGCCTAAATAGTATGAAAGTCCAAATGATGAGCTTTAAAAAAGCAGAACCTTTTCACTTGCACGTATGCGTAGAATTTTGAACGATTTGCTCCTCTTTTCTATTTGCATTAAAAAAAAAAGTATGTGTAACTTACCATCAAGCTAAAACCAGTGACAGTAGCAAAGGAAGTCGCCATTGAAGCACCAGAAAGGCTTAGTTCACCAAGATGACCCACGAACATCACAGATATCATCTGTAAACAGAATTGCAACAGACTTACAACTATTAATGGCCCCGCTAGCCATAACTGCTGCTTCAGTTCATCAACGATTTCCAGTTTTCTAACACCACTTTCATGGCTTCTCTGTCTATTCGCAAACTCATCATCAGCACCATCACATGTAACTCCAATCAAAGGAGCATTCAGAGACGACCTTTGTTCCTCACTCTCCATTTCTTTTGCATCCACTCACTCTCCAATAGTAAAAGGTAGAAGAGACTGGGGTTATATATACTAGTGAATAGTGATGCTCGTATCACATTAATAATTAATAGTTTTCTGGATGGCAAAATAATCATTTTTTACTTGAAGGAAATTTGTTCGTGATGAAACTGAGTTCTCGTGGGATTAAACTGTACTAGCTCGATCTCTTGGTATAAGCATACTCCTCCGCCTTAAGATCAGGTGATCAAAAGAATTAACAGCTGAAAAACCGTAGGAAGCAGTAGTTTCGCAAACTTTCTAAATTTACTGTATTCGTCTTTAACATAAACAAAAATAAAAACAATCAAAAGCGAAATAATAAATAACACCAGACATTTGATAACGCAGTTGGACACATTTTGCCTACGTTTACGGGGCCCTTACTTAGCTTAAGAATTTTACCGAATTATAGTAGATTTATCCAAGGCTTTACTGAGGCAACACCACTCAACCCTTGACACCATCTCTTAACCTCACTTCCTGTGAAGTTTTTCACATCCAATAATATGATCGACTCATGTCAACCTCGTCAGAGAATTTTTCTAAACAACTTTTAATTAAAAGATAATTAATAAAAAATAACTCAAGTGATGAATCAACTAAGAACAAAAACATAATATACTTGAGACAGAAAAGAAGACAACTTCCTAATCAGTTCAGCTCTTCCGAAATAGATATGGAAATTGTTCACCAACTGGACTGACCCGTGACAATTCCAAAATTAGACTATGGTTGCTCAGTTTACAACTGACATAACATACACGCAGTCCTTAAATAACTTCTAGCCCAACCGTGTGCTATTCCAACAATCCAATATCAAAACACAAGAGTCTCAAGGTTCTTCCCTCACGTAAATCATCCAGCTTCAACAATTCAAATTAAGTCATGTGGGACACAACATACACCATCCACTAAAAAAACAAAAGACACTCATGTGTCTTTCACGCACAGCCAATAAGGACAAGTCTTCATTCAACAAACAATTAAACCATCGTGTATATCCAACCCAAAAAAAAAGCACACCTACAACTGTGTTTTTCCAAACTACAATTAACGCACTTTACACAGCTAACACATATCCACCAGATTCTCACCAACCCTTATGGAGACATAAATGATACACACCATAAAGAGCTACACTCCAACACGTAAAAACAATTCACTTAATTCCTATCCCAAAAATCCAACAGTATGCATATCAATCACCAACGTGATAATAATAGACTTCAATTTTGTGTAGGATTCTTTCACAGCTATAAGTGTAGCAGCCACATCTTTTTGAAATCAACTCCAATTAATATCTTATATGTCCAATTAATAAATAAGATGTCAAAATTAAATAAAAAGATATATACTATATATCTTAACAATCCCTTCCTTTTTGGCATTTTTGTCATGACTCTTAAACTCCCCTTAAATAATGTAATTGAATATATAAAATATTAAATCCACAATGCTCCCCCTCAATTTAAGATTCAATAGGCAACATAAGCACAAGTCAAGCATAAACAATAAATCACAGAAGATTAAATACATCTTCAGTCAAGTCTTATCTTCTCCCCCTTCGGGACAATATATGTCAAAAAGACTAATTCAAGGAGCATCAGGAAAGTGTAGAACTTGCTGCTTTAAGTGGCAAAGAGAATCAGTAGCCACTTGAATGATACCTTCAATCCTCTTAATTTGAGTAAAGAGAGTTGCATGAGGATTGACAGAAGTCGTCCCCCAGACATCCGAGGGGCCAGATATGGTATACGACAAATCCACTACCCATGGTTGACGAAAAATCCTTGGAGAAATGTTCATCAAGGCCACCAACTCAAGTATACTCGACTTTATCCTGGGAACTTCAGTGGCATTTAAAAATTGAGAGATTAAGAATTGAAAGTATAGTAAAGAATGTGGCTTACTGTCAATGGCCAACATAGCTTCAACAATGATGTGTCCAAGATTGAATTGCACCCTACTACCGATCACATAAATCAATTTGGCCTATGTCAACTAGATAGAATCAACGTGTGTGCTTGACATCCAGTTTGTCACAACTAATTTAAAGAGCACGAAATACTTGGGTAAGCATTAAGGAACGAAGGACAAAGCTAGATGGCCATGTAGTCAATTTCCCACCAATCAGTACGGTAGCAATTAAGTCATTTGACACATTCCAATCATCATCATAAAGTAGATCACCAATCAAATTATCAAATCCCAGTAATAGATTTGGATGAGTAGCATCAAAGCGGACTACTCGACCTTACACACATACTGCTCTATAACTTAAAGCAATCTCATTCAAAATATCACAAGATAAATTGTAGTAAAATTCTTTTACCAGATCTGAATCATAATGCTGCGGAAGCAGTGAGGCTTGCAGTAAAAATCACTCCGATAATAAAGTGCCCACATGTTGTTGAAACTCCTCTAAGTTGATTGGGCGATTGAGAACAAACCCAACAGTGTTGAGAGTCGCCCATTTCTGTTCAGCCGCGAAAGAGTATAACTTAAAGGAAATCGCATTATCCACTGTCAGGCGGACAGAAGAATTACGTCGAGGTGGTCAGATTGTTTCTAAGCCCACACCTTTTTACTTTTCTGAGGAGCTGTAAGAGGCGCAGTTGGTGGAGCAGGTGTTGTGGGAGTCTCATCGGAATTTGAAGCAGAGTCTTCAACCATTGATAATATGACTTGAGTAATATCATCATCTGGATCTGGTGTTGTTTTTGAATAGAGATAGTGTCAGGAATATCAATAGGAATTGCAAAAGATGACTGAGCCCAGTTAATCTCCTGGTAGGTGTCGGATTGAGCATTAATTGACTAGAATGACGTGTTGAACTGCTGTCTTCTTTTCTAACACAGAAGGGAACATTTTCTCTTTGTTCTTGCCCATGTTTTCCGAAAAATAGCAAAATCCCAACCAAAATCATCAAATTGAATCAATCTTGAAGTAAAAAGAGGCAATACCGTGAAGAGAAGATATGGGTCTTCAATAGAGGTTCACAAATTTCACAGATACACTGAGTTCACGATGGAGAAAGTTTCAACCCAATGTCATGTGTGCATTGAGAGCTTGAGAGCCAACACAGATGAGAAATAGATGAAGCTTTAGTGGTGATGTCCCTTTAAATCTAACATAAATCCAATGCCCACGATGAAGATGTCTTCAATGCAGCTACGAGAGTGATTTGAACCTTAGGAGTGGATGAATAGAGAAATGTAAGAAGGGCGTTAGTGAGTAGAGAAAGACACCTAGGGATTTTTTAATCCCTTGGATGCAAAACGTACCTAGGGATTTTTTATTTTTTATTTTAAAACAAAAAATAATACATCAATAATGTAAAGCCCAAAGTCCCAAAGCCCCTCGAAGAAGTTCAAACTTTACTGCATTAAGAGGTTTTGTAAAGATACCCGCCAATTGCTTATCCCTAGATACATGTGATAAGGTGACTATTTTGCTTTCCATAAGCTCTTGAATAAAGTGGTACCTAAGATTACTATGTTTTGTTCTTGAATGCTGAATTGGCTTCTTAGAGATGTCTTTGGCACTCTTATTATTGCATAAGATAGTCAACACATTCTGATCAATCCCATAATCTTTTAACATCTGTTTCATCCAAAGAAGTTGTGAATAATAACTACCTGCAGCGATATATTCTACCTCAGTGGTCGATAGTGAAATTGAATTATGCTTCTTGTTATACTAAGAGATCAAATTGTTTCCTAAAAAAAAACAACCTCTTGAAGTGCTTTTTTGATTATCTAAGTTTTCAGCCCAATTCGCATCACTATATCCAGTTAGATAAGATGTCGAGTCAGAAGTATACCATGTCCCAAAATCAGATGTTCCACTTACATATCTGATAATCCTCTTGACCGCTGTTAGATGTGTTTCTTTCGGTTTGGCTTGATAGCGAGCATATACGCCAATGTTGTAATAGATATATGACCTACTTGCAGTCAAATATAATAAAATTCCAATCATGCTCCGATATAGACTGACATCAACGCTTTTACCATTCTCATCTCTGTTTAGTTTCATTGAGAGACTTATAGGTGTTCACGCATGTTTAGCATTCTTAAGACCAAAATTCTTTATTAAAGTATTGGAATATTCGGTTTGTGATATAAAAATTCCATCCTTCACTTGTTTAACTTGCAAACCCAAAAAGAAATTCAGCTCACCTACCATACTCATGTCAAATTCAGATGTCATTAATTCAACAAATCCCTCTACCATGTTCGGATGTGTGGCTCCAAACACAATGTCATCAACATAGAGTTGAGTAATCATAAAACCAGATTTAAACTTTTTAATAAATAGAGTTTTTTAACAATACCTCGTTTATATCCTTGCTTGATAAGATATTGTGTGAGACTTTCGTACTAAGTCCTTGGTGCTTGTTTGAGACCATAAAGAGGTTTCTTTAGCTTAAAAATGTGATCTACATGGGCTGAATCAATAAATCCTTTTGGTTGCTCAGCATACACTTCTTCCTGTATAAATCCATTAAAAAAAGTGCTCTTTACATCCATCTAATAAAGCTTAAACCCCTTCATGCATGCTATGCTTAATAATATTCTGATAGACTCAATTCGTGCCACCGGTGCAAAAGTTTCGTCAAAGTCTATTCCTTCAACCTGAGAATATCCCTGAGCTATTAACCTTGATTTATTTCTGGTTACATTACCCTTTTCATCTATTTTGTTTCCAAACAATCACATTAGTATCCAATGGTCTTGACAATAATTCCTATACATCATTCCGTGCAAATTAAATCAATTCATCTTGCATAGCTGCTACCTGGAACTCATCTTATAGAGCTTCTTTAATGTTCTTTGGCTTGAATGAAGATGTGTAACACAAGTATCCCGCAAGTTCTCGATAATCAACCCTTTTTCTTTCTCTTATTTTTTTTTCTTTCACTAACATCTCCTGACATTCTCTACTGGATGATTTCTTCTGATTCGAGAGGAAGAATCTCAATTCAAATCAACTTCTCTCGAGTTTTGAACATTTAAAAGAATAATTTCTGCATCCAGTGTTTTGGTTGGTTTATCATCTAAAGTAACTAACATTTTTTCAATTTGCGCAATTACTTCCTCAGCAACAAGTAACTGCAAATCTAGGCAATTTTTCAATCTTGTGTCGTTGCTTGTTTGAGCTGGTTTAGAGGGTCAATTATGTAGAATTTCTCCTGTCACTTAACCATTTAACAAAGATGCATCATCTATCACAACATTTATAGACTCTAGCACTTTCTTGCTTCTTTAATTATACACTCGGTAAGCTTTACTGTGAGTTGAATAACCAATGAAGATTCCTTAATCACTTTTGCTCTCAAATTTTCCGAGCTGTTTTTGATTTCTAAGAATGTAACACTTATTGCCAAAAACATGAAAGTAACTCACATCTGGTTTCTTTCCCTTCCAGAGTTCATAGGGTGTCTTGTTCAAGATGCTTCAAAGATAAACCCTGTTATATATGTAACATGTTGTATTAACTACTTCAGTCCAAAATTGCATAGACAATTTACTTCCATTCAATATAGATTTGGCCATTTCTTGAAGTGTTCTATTTTTCCTTTCGGCAACTCCATTTTGTTGTGAAGTTTTGGGTGCTAAAAATTCTTGTATGCTGCTATACTCATCACACAAGTCATTAAAGATTGTATTCTCAAATTCCCTTCGACTGCACATGTAGCACCCCACTTTTGCAAGACCCGAACTTGACATCGACGGTGATATCCGAGTCCGTGCCCGCGAAGGTAGTATGCTAGAACAATCAGTCATTCACAAAACCGGTATAAATTTTTTTTTGAAACACTAACATGGACAGAAGTCCATTTTCAAACTGGGCCAATTAAAGTTAAAAACCGAGAGCACCTTATTTTCAGTGAAGCAATCACAACAGTTTCAATGAATAGTTAGGGCCCAATTTTATTTATAACCCCTTTTTGTTATAAACAAATCCACTTTGGGCCATTCGGGCCCATTCATTAAACAAAACACTTATAAAAATTTCTAAATGGTACAATTTGATATATACAGCAACATTCGCATTTAACTAATCCCATTTACTCAGATTCCCGTGCTTCATCACTTATTACAAATTGAAATGGTCAAACAAACACTGATACAAAATTGCGGAATACACTGTATACAAAAATCCTAATGCAGACACGAACTGGTCCCAACCTCTAACTTTCCCTTGAGAGCAGTAAGCCTACTCCCGTTGCATAACGGGGTATTCTTCTGAAATCCTGAAAAATAAATGCAAATTTTGGGTAAGTTTTGCAAACTCAGTGAGTGACCATCATTGATGGTTCACCCAGTCACAGAACACATCATTACAATCCCATCATGTCACATTTCATAGTCACTAATATACTTCACACTCTCATTCTAGACAATTTCACATGCAATACAATTTCACATTTTCATTGTGTCAATACAGTTTCATATTCAATACAATTTCACATTTTCATTCGATACAATTCAATCATTCCCATTCAATACAATCACATGAATCATTCCCATTCAAATCATTCCCATTCAATACAATCACATTAATCATTCCCATTCAATACAATCAAATTATTCATATTATGCATATAGACATGAGACCCATTTTCCATTTATTTCTTTGTTGTGACCGAGTGCCTAAACTGTCCCGTATCCATTGGATATCAGGCTCATTGATAGCTGTCCCATATAGGGCTCATTGATAACTGTCCCTTATAGGGCTCATTGATAACTATCCCTTATATGCTCATTGAACGTTGAGCCTGAGGCTCTGAATTTGGTGAGCTTTAAGCTCTGATCGTTGGCTACTCTGGTCACAACTGCCATTATATTACACAAATTCATGCAATGCAATGCATCACTCATATGTGTATAAACCCATCCAATCATTTTCCCATATCATCGGACCTTGGTCCGGCATTCAGCAATAAAGCTGAGAAATCACACTTTCATTCATATGCAATTATGCATTCAGAACAAATTTAGCAAACACATTATGTACACTTAGTTCATCCAATTCACATTCAAGGAGCACTTCAATATCACAATTTCCAGTACACTATCATCGGACCTCCTGTCCGGAACCCATATTCAATCAATCACAATCAACAAATCAATCCATACTCGTTCAATTTATAACAAAAG
>JAOTAZ010000007.1:13103149-13113973 GCA_025629785.1 Erythroxylum oxycarpum | reverse complement strand
TCATAAATCAAGAGTCAACAAATGCATAATTACTAAAGAAAACAGGCCTAATTTATAGTATAAATTCGGTTCAATCAGTGAGACCTGGAAGTAGATTCTTCTTTACAAGTATTTTTATTCCTTATTTTGACATATGTCCAAGCTTTTTATGTCACGTCATTGCAAATTTTGTCATCCGGACTAGTCAGCGCAACGGATGCCTCTCCTTCTTGTAAAGTTACTTCCTTTAACATGTACAGATTTGCAACAATCTTTTATGCTTTCATAAATATCAACGCTCTTTTAATCACTTTCATGATCTTGTTTTAAATCTCAAATCTAAAATCAAAATCATCTAGTTGTCCTATAGACAAAGGAATTCTTCTTCAAACCCTCCACATGTCACACTTTTTCAATAGTTTAAGTTGTCCCATTATATATCTTTAACTTGATGGTGTCAATACCAACGATCTTTAAAGCTTGATCATTATAGCTATACACAGATCTCCCAGAGACATATTCATACTAATGGAAGGAGAAGTCATATGAAAAGTAGCTGCTAAATCAAGAAGTCATACATTAACAAATCTTCTCTTACCTCCAATAGTCATTGTCGTTTCATAGACCATTGCACCTCCATCATCTCAAGTATTTGTTGCATTTCCTTAAGGAATAGAATCTTTCTTATTCAGATTCCAACAATCTTTCTTCAGGTGCCTTTCTTTCCATAATTGTAGCACTTGAAATTCTTCTCACTCCTAGATTTTGATCTACTATAGACTATGATTCCCACTTGGGCCACGTTCCATTGATCTTCCTTTTATCACTACCAAGGCCTCGGCTTGTTGCGAATTTTCCAATCTATCTTCTTTACTTTTGCGCCGACTCTCTTATTTTAAAATAGCTGCTGCAATATTGTCAAAGACTAGAGTGTCTGTATTGTTTGTAAAATTGATGACGAGTTAATCATACGAATTTGGTAGACTTTGAAGTAGAAGTTCTGCATATTCACTTATCTCTATTATGTGCCTCAATGATGTGAGTTGAAAAAATAGAGTATTTAAAGTATTTAAGTGTTCTGTCACTAAAGTGGATTCCGCCATGCGTAAAGTATATAGTTTCCCTTTTAGACAAATTTTGTTGTGGAGTGATTTGGCCTCGTACAATTTTGTAAGATGATCCCAAATCTCTTTTCCCATCTTCTTCTCCTCTATGCTTGACAACATCCCGTCTGCTAATGCCAAATGAAGATTTGCAATAGCATTCCTGTCTATCTCATTCCACTTATTATCATCTGTTAATGTTGTTGGCCTTTTGCTGATAGATGCCAAACAGTTATCTTTTCTCAAGATAGCCTTCATCTTCAACTTCCACAATGAGAAATTACTCCCATTAAACTTTTCGATCTCAAATTTTGTTGCCATTGCTTCTATCATAAACAGAATTTTGGCTCCCACTATTTCACGTGAATAATACCTGTATGTATGAATAGTTTCCGTACATATGAATAGTTTCGTATATGTGAATAGTGTCGTTTGTGTATATATGAATAGTATCATACATGTGAATAGTACTATATACTTGAATTATAGTAACTACATAGTTTAATACAAAAATAAATGCATGAACAGTTGTCACCTTTTGTAGTTACTATTCCCCAACTTTCACTATGCTCACCCAACTCCAAACGAATTATACCAAAAAATTAATCTTAATTTTCTCAACTAGCTCTGATACCACTTGTTAAAAAAAACAACCAGAGTAGAGCAGGTTCATAGCTAAATAGGACTAAAGAAATAGTAATGAATACACTGATTTTATGTGAAAAACTTTTAAATTAGGGTAAAAACTACGAATAAGAATAGAGGAATTTTACTATTGAAAAAATAGAGAATATAAAAATACATAGAATATTTTTGTCTCTTTTTCTCTTTCTTTTGTCTCTCACCTCATATCTCTCTTCTCTGCTAATGGGATGTACTCTCTTTGTTTTGAAGGTATGGTTGGCCAGCCATTATTTGTCTTATTAGGCATGTCAGTGCCTAACAGGCCGAGCCTACTAAGTTTGACATAAACACCATGCTATGGTGGTATAAATGAACTTTTGTTGCTTAAACATACTGGTTTTCACATGGCAAGCAACTATGCAGAATAACGTTTTGTTATGTATCTAATTTATTCCTTTCGGTTTCAACGCTAATGAACAATGTGTATGCAAAAATAACTGAACTTTAAAACCCCATTTAACTAGCACATTGTTTAGCTACGTTTCTCTTTCTCTAATGCTTTGGGTTGCAGAGGAGTACTCTTTAGTTGGCAGTGATAATGGTTTGGCTTATAACATAGGAAACGATGAATTCGAGGAATGTGAGCTTTTGTCATGGAAGGAAAGAAATGAGGAGATGAAAGGAACATTCATTTGAAACTCCTAATGATCGATAAATCGTATCTGCCTCCCCCTATATAGTGAGCTACTGGACTAGAAACTTGAATGCGTACCCCTTTGAACCTGGGACACAACATGCGAGGGAATTTTTTCTAAGGTGTAATGTTAAACCACCTTAGTTTAAATGAGCACCCGTATCATCTCAGGCCGTCCAAATTAGCATATGATTATAATGTGCTATGTATTGTGCTTCATTCCATTTTGTTATTTAATTTAGTTTCATGACATCATCTATAGCTGCAGACTTATCGATTTTGGCAGATCGTACGAATAGGAGTCAAGAGTCATCCAATCCAACAGTCGTTAGTTCAAGGAACAGCTTAACATGTCTCCAAGGTCACCATACGTGCTTGTTTTTCCTTTTACTGGTCTTGATGTAACAAACTAAGAATATTAACCTTTTACTAACGTAACGCATTAGTCAAAGCTAATTCTACCTCCATCTTTAAATATTGTAATGCTTAGCATTTCTCAAAATGCGGACTACCAGTACCACCCAGTAGGACTTACTGTTAATGAGCTTACAGCTCGTCACCAACAGATAAGCCACGGTAATGCTTGCTCTGGTACATGCTGAGATGAATGAATATTTGGAATACCACTTATGGTTTGTACCCTATAATGCCAACATAATCAAATATCCAAATGAAAAAAAAAAAAAGGAAACACCAAGTAGACCTTTGATATTGGAATAGTTTGATATAATTTTAACCTTAAGCATGATTTGATTTGGTATTTATCTGACTGGCACTATGTAAATGGCCTCATTTTGTGATCACCCCATTATATCAGTATGCCTTTAGTGCCCACGATTAGACCTTCTCCTTCCCACTAATCACAATTAAGGAAAGCCTCTTCCTTCTATAAATATGGACTCTTGAAGCCAGTGTCCATCAACCAAGCTTCAGAGCAGGAAGAAAAAGTACATCAAGACACTTACTCCGTTCAATTTTGGTATTCATTTGTTACTTGGCTGCTGACATGTATCTGTTACTGATTTATACAGGCTTATGATGAAGACAGTGCACGTAGTTCTGTTTTTTCTTGGATTGGCATTCTTGCATCATCAACCTGATGCTAGAAGGTTTGCATCAGAGGAAGTTAAGACAGGAGTAGCTAATAATCAGTTTGTGTCTAATATTCAATCAAGTCGTAGACTGGACGTTGTTGGTGATACTATAAAGCATCCCGAACCTGATGATCAGCCTGGAAAGACAGCATCAGTGCCAACTGCTAATGACCATACTGATAAACAAACTAGCAGCACTTCCACTAATAAAACCAGCGACACAGCTGACACTGATGATGACTCCAATACTAGTTATGGGAACTATGGCAATCCTTCCGGATCAGCTACTGAGACTCATCATTTTTATACAAGCGATTGCCAGCCTAAAAAGACCTGCTGATTAGTTATGAAAGCAGTGTAAATGTATATAAGATAAAAAATGTAGTGTAGAAGAGACTTGCAGCACTAGTATATGCAAGAAATGTGCTCTCTTCAAATAAGTAAATTTGCAATATTCGTGTACAATTCCAGTGTTAGTCGTGTTCTCCCATATGTATGTCGTGGTTCTATGACTTCAAGGCTTCTACAGCTTATAATAAAAGCAATTGCCAGGTGTGCGCAGTTTCTAGTTTCAAGGACGATGCTTACATATAAAAGAACATGTGAATCTCATCTTAAGGATGGAATCAACTTAATGAAGGAAAAAAAAAAAGTTCTTTAGAGGCATAAGCTTCTTTATTTTCAGACATTAGGACTCTGGTAACCCACTCGGTTCATAATTTGGCCTTGGATGACATGTATATTTCACAAACATATGCAACTGACAATAGTTAAGGACAGTTCCTTGGTTTGCGCTCTGGATCCAGAAGTAAACAAGTTTAGCAGTTTACCAGAGAGCTGTAAATTTGCAATTATCTTTTCTCCAGACTTCAGAAATTTAAGTGCTTTGAAGCAATAACTAAAACTTACTTCTACCTTACGAATCACTACCTAAAGTAGAAACTTTGAAATCCGAGCCAATTTCTTTTTTAAGCTGTCGTATACATCATTTTTAACAGGGGCTTCAATTTGACTTTAATGGTTTCCTGTTTTTGTCCACAGTCAAGAATGAAAGGAGTTTATCGATTATTCACTAACCGAAAGCAACCGATAACACAAGGTGCTTAACCATAATGCCACCATAATGTGATGATTATGGTGCTTAGGTGCTAACTAACAACATTGAACTTGGAACCTAGATATTTTCTCCAATAAGATAAGCAGTTAGAGGTAGTGAAAATACAAAAGCCATCATATTGTGTCAAGATCATTTTTAGCAACAGAAGTGAAGAAGCAACAAGTATCAAATCTAAAACTTGGTAAAATTTGTGAAACAACCCCACGATTTGGGATCTTCTCATATATCACGTCCCTGAAGTGCATGCGAGTATCTGGCAAGCTGACACGATGCACATATTCACTTACTAGAGATGTATTAACGTACAATTTTCTACAAGCAGAATATTATAGTCACATTCTGCTGCAGTTTCCCACTATCCTTGACCCTATTATTATTGCATTGCATTTCTTGTCCATCCTAATATCTCATAGGAAAAGACCTCTGAATCACTAATTATAAGTAAACATCCTATCTAATTCAGCCTTGTGAAGGAGTCAAAACAGATATTAGTGATGGAGTCCCATAATATTGAGGTCATCAATATTTTCTGGACCTGGAATAGTAATAGGGTCTTCATTATGAAACTTTTCCTTTCCGTAAAATCATAGTATTTGTCCTAAGTTTCATATGGTCTTCTTACACAGGCACCCATTGATGCTTTTTGATAACTTGAGCAATTTCCAAGTTACCAAAAATCCTTGCAAGAACATGATCCATCTCTGAAATGATGATATCGCACTCGATCTCTCAGTATAATTTCTCGATTGTATACTCTTGAAATAAGCTTGATGGCAGAATGACAATCCTCACACACCCTTAGATTCTTCACAACCCGAATGGTTGATCCTGGTTTTGAGTTGATCAATCCAAAGGCAATTGCAAGCTTTTCACTATGATGCTTTAGTGCATTTTCCTTTTCTTCCTCTTCTAAATCAAATAAAACCTGCGAAGTGTTTGGTGAATAACCCTCCATCTCTATCCTATCGATCATATCATTTAGCATCAGATATATTTTCTTCATTTGTGAATGAGATCCATCGCCCATTCTAAATTCATGAACTGCACCATTCTGTTCAATCATACTAATTCCAGGAGTGGTCTTCACTCCTCTCTCCTTCATTAGCTTCCTCACGTTTGCAACATCATCCCATCTCCCAGCCTTTGCATAGATGTTTGATAATAGTGCATATCGACCACTATTATAAGGCTCCAATTCCAGTAAAATCCTCCCCACTTTTTCACCCAACTCTACATCACAGAATTTCCTACAAGCACCTAAAAGGGCCCCCCAAACAGCAGCATTTGGCTCCATTGGCATTGAAACTATAAGCTCCTCGGCATCAAACAAGTGACCTGCTCTACCTAGAAGATCAACTGCACACCCATAATGCTCCCTCTCAGGCTCAATATCATACAATTCCTCCATAGAATAAAAAATCTCTAATCCCTTTTCAACCATACCAGCATGAGCACAAGCATTTAAGACACCCACAAAGGTGACCCCATTAGGCCTAAACTTTTCTCTTTGCATCTTGAAGAAAAGCTCAATTGCTTCCTCTACTTTACCATGCATTGCTAACCCAGATATCATGGCATTCCAAGTGAAGACTTCTTTCTTTTTCATTTTCCCAAAAACGCCCCACGCCAAGTCAAGCCGTCCACACTTGGCATACATATCGGACAAAGCAGTACCTAAGATAGCATCAAATTGAATGGCATTCTTTTTAACATAAGTATGGATCCATCTTCCCTGATCAAGAGCCCCCAGGTTAGCACATGCTGCTAGAACACTCGATAAAACAAACTTTTGAGGCCTGATTTCCTCTCTTTGCATATGATAAAAAACTTCTAAGGCCTCTTTATAATACCCTCCTTTAACATAGCCGTCAATCATACCACTCCAAGATATCTCATCTTTCTGCTTCATTTGATCAAAGAGCTCTCTTGCATCATTAACCATTCCACACTTGGCCAAACCACTAACCATTGCATTCCAAGAAGCAACATTTTTATCCCCCATGCTCCTAAAGAGTTCTTTTGCCGCCTCCACATTCCCAAACTTTAAGTACCCATCAATCATTACATTAAAACAAAGGACATCGGATTCACCATCCTCATCAAGCATTCGCCTTGCTTCCAGAATGCGGCAAAATTTTGCATACATTTGAATCCCCGCACTTCTAATGTGCACGTCTCCACGAAGCCCATGTTTAACTACATGGGCATGCATCTGCAACCCTTCATTGGTTGCCTGTGCAGCAGTACAAGCCTTGAACAACGTAGGATAAGTAAACTTGTTAGGCTTAGCATTCCGAACAACCATATCACGGTAGCACTCTATAGCCTTATGCGGTTCGTTGTTTTCTAGACAACCTTTGATAACAACGTTGAAACAGAAAACATTTGGATTTAGGACACAATCAAACACCTTCAAAGAGAAGTCCAAGTTGTTGAGATAAGGATTAGCATAGAATTTGACCAAATTGCCAGAGACATAATGATCTTGGAAGTGGCCACTCCTCAATATCAAACCATGGAATTGTTTGAGAAAGTGGAATGAAGTGTTGTTGCAATCGGAACTTACGAGGGATAGGATGGCCTTTTGAGAGAGATGGGTGGTGGGTGTTGTCTCTGATGAGACGTGCTTTTGTTGAAGATGATAAGGTAGACCAGTGACGGCCGTCGTTGAGAGCATAGTTTACTTTCTGAGGATTGGGTAAGATTCTATCTGATATCAAGAAATTGCTGCTTTTCTTATGCTTCATTTATGTGCGGTTTTTTTAATAATGACATTGAATTTTGGGATAATTATTACTAAAGTGGTTAATCTTAATTTTTTTTAATATTATTATTTAATTTTAAAAAATAATAAAATATGCATAGTTGTAGTAATTTCTTATACAAGTAAGGTAAATTTCATAGTTAATGATGCTAAGTGTTGATGCTGTGAAAGAAACAGACCCAGAGCCTTGGAAGAAACCAGGACTGATCAAACTACCGTTGGTGAAGTCAAGTTCCTGGATGATGTTGCAATAAGCTACACAAAGACGACTCTTGCCCCTTGCAAATTTCTCACGCGTACTGAGCTTCGTAGAAATCTCCAGGCACTCTTCTCGCAATTTTCATAATTGCATCGCTTCCCTCTACCGTGTCTAACACAGTAATCTGTTCAACCATGAGCACTCTCGGTGCAGCCTGACACAATACATTGTGTTGCTGGCTAGCTGCAATTGATAGTAAGATATACCCCAAAGTTGAGCACTTCTCTAGTGGACATAGGCACATTTCCACTGTATAGCTTGTGGGGGAAAATTATCGAACCTTACTTATACCACCACACGTCCGCTTATTGGCGAAGTAACTAATGAGCACTCCCGCGGATATGGAAAATCAAACTCATGACGTGAGGCAAGTCACTAGGCTCAAACTTGAAGTTTTGATACTACTGATTTGGGGTGAGCATTTGGGTAATTTGGGCTCAATTTTTACTGTTCGAGCCCGGCCCGAATTATCCAAAATTTTTTTCCCTTATCCAGCCTGAACCCGAACTTTCAATTACCCGAATTTACCCGGCCCGATTTACCTGAATTATCCTAATTACCCTATTTCATAATTCTTTTAAACCTAATTCGGGTAATCGGGCCGGCCTGAATTTTTTCGAAGTTACCCGTCCCGGATCGAAAATAATTCGGGTAATACCCGGGCCGGCCCGAATTACCCGAAATTTAGCATTTGCTTACCCGAATAAATTTAGGCCGGCCCGAATAATGCTCACCCCTACTACTGATCCCAAAAGCTATAGCTTATGGGAAATACTTCGAACCTTACTTGTATTGATCTTATCCATCCCAATATTATAACAATTCCCAATTTGTGTGCACTAGCAGCTATCCCTAATCTAAGTACTAATTGTAAGGATTTTTTAATCAAACATATGGGCTTATATGTGTATAATTATATATAAAGGCTATCATATAAAGTTGAGCCCAATTAATTAAAGTGGTCTAATATGTTTATGGTATTTTGGACTTCACGCATCTATTTTAAGTGTGGACTTTATATATGTAAAGACCTGGTTTATAATTTCTAATTTTATGATGAGCCAAACTAGAAATTAGAGAAATTAGATTAGGGTTTTACCCTAATATAAGTGGTTATGGTCTCCAAATTAAACGTACTTATAATTTTTTCTAACATTCCATCATCAGATAGAAAAATAGAGTTAGGCAAAACTCTAGAAAAAGGCTACGCTCTAATTTGGAAGACAAACCACAAGACTCCAACGCAAAGTTCACAATGGATTTAGGTATGTTTCCACTTTTATTTGATTCTTGATGATTTGATATGAATGGATCTTGTTTTAAAGGGATTAAAACCCAATAAGTGGTATCAGAGTGAGTTCATAATTGGATCATCAAGAATAGTTGTTTTCTTGTTTTGTCTTCCGTAATCTTTAAATTGTTTCTATATATGGATTTGACTGGTTCTATGGATCTGGTTAAAAAAATTAGGGTTTTTTTACAGTATAAAAAAAAGAAACATGCAATGATGGGAATCTGTGCTGGAAAGGTGGTTTTCAAAAGCTTCTAATCTTTATCGCGATGGTTGATTTAAGTTGATTTACTTTTGGTTTTCATGAAAAGGTTTTAATCTTATGTCTATCATCTGTTTCTTAATAAAAGCCATTTTTTTGTTTTAATAAAGCCTTAAACCTTGGATAAAGAGGAAAATCACCTTTATTAAGTTTTGTTCTTTAACTATAAGAAAAAGACCAGGAAAAATCCTAAAGTTTTAGCATCTTGGAAAGTTTTAAACTTATACTTCTTAGTATGCATGCTACAGATTAATATTATGAGGAATAAGTTTTGGGCTTCAAAATTTATAATTTTTTGTTTGATTTGTAAAATTTTGACCTAATTATCAATTTGAGCTGATAAGATTGTTAGTGTCATAGCATCAAGAAATTGGAACTATGATGCTTTTATACAACTTATACAAATTTTGGGTATTTTAATTTTAGATTTTGGTAATTTAAAGAAATACATAGCATTTGAAATTAAATTAATTGAAGCAACATGTTGCCAAAGCAACCTCCCTTGTGAAAATTAATTTAACTTAGAATGTTAAAAGGGTTTGTGTGTATATTATTCATGTGAATATTGACTGGCCTAAAGGAAAGTTAATATTTGGCCCAAATTCTATATACACTTATGGCGGTAAACGTATGGCAATTATTTGGTATAACATGTACAGTCCAAAGAAAAGTTTATTGTTTGACATGCATTATTGCCAGTGTTTGATTACTACACCAAGGTACCACTTACAAGTTAGTATTTTTGTTGTAACATCCCGCCCCTTACTTTGGGTTAGAACCCTCAAATTTGGTGCATGTGAGCTGTGGGGCTTGGTTTAAATGAAATTAGAGGAAATGGTTATGATTGTGTTTTATTTGAAGTGTTTGATGATTAACTGAGGGTTGGAAACTTGGAAAAATCTTTAAAGAGTGTTGGTGTAGCGTGTGTCCGCTAAACGGACAAAATCTTTAAAGAGTGTTGGTGTAGCGTGTGTCCGCTAAACGGACACGAGAGTCCGTTTAACGGACTGGTTGGTAGGCTCATGTCCGTCAAACAGACATGCAAGTCCGTTTAACGGACCTTCTCGGGAGAAATTGGAGCGCTTGGTGGTATCATGTTCGTTTAACGAACACTCTCGGGTGATTTTGGGTTGTTTAGCCACTCTGTGTCCGTTTAACGGACATGTGTGTCCATTTAACGAACATGCTTGAGGCTACTTTGGTAAATTGCAATTTTGACCGTTTTAAATTTGGTACATGTGGCCTTAAGTAAGTTTTTGATAAAAATGCATCATATTTGAGTATACATTGATGAATTGGATAATTGCGCACATTAAAATCATTGATCATGCACTCAATTGACATTCTCCGGGTATAATTAGTAATACATGGGATTGTTTTGAGAATATCGAGTTGTGGTTATCGAAAATTATTTTGAATAGTGAAATTATTGATTTGACATTTTTGGGGAAATTTTAGGAAATTTTTCTAGAATTTTTCGGGAAAAAATTTGGACTAGGAAAAATGTCGAGTGGCAGACCAGTTGGTCAATGGTAGTAGAATTTATTGCAAATGGTATTGAATTTTGGACATATGGTTATATGAATTAAGGATATGTGAACAAGTGTTATTTATTGGACTTGGGCTTAGGATTGATT
>JAOTAZ010000007.1:13067741-13085317 GCA_025629785.1 Erythroxylum oxycarpum | reverse complement strand
AAAAATATGAATTTTTACAAACAGTTATATGCATGGGCAGATTTGTCAAATTTATATATTATTACCTAATTTCTATTTTTTTCCATCTATATATCTAAACAATGGAAATTCTATTTTCTCTCACTTATTTTAAGAAACTCTAATCCAAACGAAGGAAATTAAATTTCACTTCTTTTTCTTTCCTTTCATTTCCTCATTAAATTTACTCTCGTTTTCTTTACATCTTAGATTGCCATACATAGTGTAAATTTGCTGGAAAACTTTTGCAATTGCAACTATTTTTTGTTCAACATCTTCAGGAATATGTGCCAAACTTGTAAACCCAACTTTAAATGTTGATGAAGCAAAGTACACACCTTCCTCCAACATCCCCCTATAGAACTTGGCAAATTTGGTAGTGTTACTTCTCTTTGCATCGTTGAAGATGTAAACAGGACCTTCTATGAAGAAAATTCCAAACATCCCACCTATATAATCACCACATATAGCATGTCCAGCCTTCTTCCTAGCATCTAAAATGCCTTTAATAAGTTTCTTTGTAATCTTATCCAAGTATCTATAACTTCCTGGCTACTGCAATTGCTTCCACATGCGTATACCTACTGTTATAGCCAAAGGATTCCCACTCAAGGTTCCTGCCTAGTACATTGGACCTGCAGAAGCAACCACTCCTTGATATCCCTCCTCCCTCCATACGCACCAACCAATAGACCACCGCTGATAATATTCCCAAGGGTTTTGAGGTTTGAAGTTATATCAAAATACTCTTTAGATCCATCGTATGACAGACGGAATCCAGTAATAACTTCATGAAATATCAGGAGAGCATTATGCTCTTTTGTGACCCTGGAAAGGACATTAAGAGATTCTAGTTTAGGAGGTACAATTCCTACAATTGGCTCAAGAATTAGTGCAGCAATTTCTTCTTTATTTGTTTCAAACAGTTTCTCAGTGGCTTCAAAAGTCAAATGTATTGTGTATTGGCTTTAAAAATTAAATAAATAAACAAAATTTTATTGTAAACACTAATGCAGTTTTAGTGTAATTAACTGAATTTATTTTACAAGACTGTTTATAATGCACTTGCATTCCAAAAAAATTGGAAGTAGAAAGAAATATATCCCAAAATGGAAATTTTTTAGGTAAGTTGGAAAGAAATTGCAAATGGAATTAAAAATAAAAAATTTTGTGAGGCATTAAGCTAATTTCCATAAATAATCCAAATGCCTTTTAAACATTAATGCATCATATTAATCTAAAATACAGTTAATCCACCAAAAAGATTGAACCAGCAAACGTGTTTTTCCTTACTAATTGCCGTAATTCTGGAAAGTTGATGTATAATTCTCATAACAAAGATACCAACGATTATCGCAATTCAGATAACAACAGTTAAGGACAAATAAAAAATAAAAAGGAAAGGAAATAGTTCATCGTTTAAAGTTGATTTGTGATTTTAAAAGCCAAACTCAATATGTGGTACACAATCTTACAGAAAGCAACGGATTATGGACAAAATCCACATATCCATGCAAGGATAAGCATGTATACGAATAAACGAAGACAAACGATCACGAATGGGCTGTTTAAGATCTTGATTTTGGTTACTCCTACGGAAACTAAATCTTCTGTTATTCATTATCAATCTTATTCTGTACAATCTGTATCTTCGGTGATGCCATTTTGTCCTTTTTTTCTTTACAAAAATCAATACTAAAACTTTTTATTAGACATTATTAGCTAGAGACATTAATATGAATCATGTATTGACAGCATTTAACTCCAAGATTTTAATTTGCAGAAATATTCTTGATAACTTTACCATAGAGGGAATTTGATGTCATCAACCGAATTGGAGGAAATCATTCCTCGAGTTTCCATATAACCATTTTACGATTTATATATATATATGCGAAATCTTTGTTCGACAAATATGTAAATATCGAAAATGACTTCTGGAAAGCTTTCAAAAGCTCATTCTCTTATCTTCAGTTTCCAATTTATAGTACTGTTTTTCCTCTTAGCTTGTTCCTCCATAACCAATGCACAATACAAGCCAAACAGTGGAGTGCAAATTGGGAGAACAATTACAGTTGATCTAAATGGAAAGGGAGACTTCACTAAGGTGCAGGATGCCATTGATTCTGTCCCACAGAAAAACAATGTCTGGACTCTTATCAAACTAAAAGCAGGTGTTTACGAGTAAGTAGATTATTCCCATCTCAGGATATTGTTCATTTGTCAAATTCTAGCCCGTTCAACTTGAAAATAAGGAACGGTTGGTAAACTTATTAATATTTCATGTAGAGGACAAGTCACTATCCCTCAAGATAAGCCTTATATGATTCTTCAAGGAGAAGGATCTGACACAACTGTGATCCAAGTAAACGAGGCTGGCAGTTCCAGTGATAGTGCTGCTCTTATTTTAAGTGCAGAGAACTTTGTAGCATCCGACATATTATTCCGGGTAGAGCCAAATAAGTGAACTTTGTTGGAATTATACTATATATATGTATGAGCAGTTGAATGATTGATGGCCTGGTTAAAACCTGTTAATCTCTGCAGAACACTTATAACCTGGATCAAAGTCATCCGGAGCGAATGCTGTGGGCACCAGCAGCTACATTGTGGGCAGATAAAGCCAGCTTTTATCGTTGCGGATTCACCAGCAAGCAAGACACCTTGTCAGACTTGATTGGTCGTCACTACTTCTACTCTTGTTACGTTGAAGGTTCTGTGGATTTCATATGGGGAAATGGCCAGTCATATTACGAGGTGAAAGGATAATCATTCATCATACGTAGCATTAAAAAAAACACTATTACATACAGAAAGATTAATCTTACGTCAGAAAAAACAAATGCATGGATTTTGTGCAGCTCTGCGTTCTGAATGCAACTGGAGGTGGTTTTATCACAGCCCAAGGCCGGAAAAGTGAGGATCAACCAACTGGATTTGTATTTGTTAAATCTTCTATAGTTGGAGTCGGTCCTACCCTCTTAGGAAGAGCTTATGGACCTTACTCCAGAGTGTTGATTAAGAACGCTAACATTACCGCCAACGTTCAGCCTGAAGGCTGGTCGGCGTGGTCGTTTGTGGGTCATGAGTAAGTTTCTTCTCCTACCTATTTATAATGCTCTAAACTCGTTTTTTGTTCGTAATACCATACATATTTCTTACCGCCACAAAAGTATTTGGAGTGTGATTAACATAATATATTCTCTCACATTTTGGTTGATATATAATCAATTTGGTTCGTGAAGGGATAAAATTACGTACGCTGAACAAGGCTGCGATGGACCTGGATCAGCGATGTCCAAGCGAGTAACATGGATAAAGACTTTGACTGCTGGGGAATGGGACTATTTTACCAATATTCACACTTTCATAAATCAAGATGGATGGATTGTTCAACCACCTTCATTGCTTTAATTATGTAATCTTCATATATTTAGAATGTCAAATCATGTTTTTGTTTTTTTTTTCTTCTTTTCTGAAGTTGAACTGCGATTTGGACTTGCACAATTTACGGGGATGGTTCTTATGATATCTATGTAGTATTCTTTTAGATAATCTAGTATTCGAATTGGCCACCTACGTGGTCTGCGCGTTTGCATTTATCTCTCACATAATGTAATGTAATATGCGTCTATTTTCTCATTTTATGATTAAAAAAGGTTTAATTATATTCACAAATGAAAGGCATTACCATAATTATTATTATGATTATTTTGTTAAGTAAAATATTAAATATATATTAAATTTTATAATATTGCATATCATGATTTATTAAATATATATTTCTATTTTTCACTATTAACACCTATAGAATTTACTGTATTGAATTGTTATGAAAATACAGATATCAAATAAAATTAAAGTTTTTTGAAAAGTAAGATGGAATTTTTGTTATAGATAAAAGTATATTTACATAATAAGGAATTCAAAACATTAAGCCTACCACCTTATTTACAATATGATCTAACGACTCCCTAAATAAGGTAGTATAATAGTCTGCAAGATAGACAACAAAAAGAACCACTAAAAATACCACTTGTACTTCATCTCTATGGAAAGAGTGGGGTGAATATTGCATGCCAAGATAAAAGTTTTCTTTTTAACTCCCATTGTTGGTATTTGGGATTTTTCTTTTTCTTCTTGCTGATTTCCTTTTTGTAGTTTGGACTACACATAAAAATCTTCTCGAGTGTCAGGAATTTGGATTGTAGCTAATAGGGAATCACAGTCCTCTATTTCCAAATCTGAACTACTTTTCCGAGAGGAAACTATTGTCACGTAAGTAGAAAATTTACAATTCAATATCAAGATGTGCTTTGCTCCAGGATGTTTTGCATTCTGAGAGATGATAACTCTAATCCCCTAAAGTTTACCATTTTTGTCTGCTCTTCATACTCCAACCAAGCCTTAGAAGTCACATTTTGCCAAATAATTGTTAATAGAGTCAACATGTTGGCCCAATTCATTTGACATTGCTCTAAATAATGTGAGGTGAAGT
Source organism: Erythroxylum oxycarpum (assembly GCA_025629785.1). Classification (NCBI taxonomy): domain Eukaryota; kingdom Viridiplantae; phylum Streptophyta; class Magnoliopsida; order Malpighiales; family Erythroxylaceae; genus Erythroxylum; species Erythroxylum oxycarpum. The sequence continues at coordinate 13,080,801 of JAOTAZ010000007.1, read as the reverse complement.
AATCCACTCCACTATCTAGACTCTCCACATTGTCTACACTAGACTTGTCCATAGTTGTTTGTTCTTAAATTATGTCGACAATCTCATTTTGTTGAGTAACCACTACAACCCTCCCGACTTCTTGTTCCTCAGTAATTTGTGTTTAGTCTGAACTTTTGCAATGGACTTGCCTTTTCTCATTCTCTGCAGAATTTCTAGTTGTCTTACTTTGCATTACATCAGCAGAACTAGGATCACCTTGATTTTGGCTTATGTCCCTCTCAGTTGGAGGAATCTGGGTAGGCTACTCATGAACGTCCCGCTGAACCCTAATATCATCTTCAACTTTGACTGTTGACTGCTTAGTTCCCATTAACTCCTTTCAACCTGCTTTATACCCCTTCCCAGTAGGAACCCATTTCTTGATAGAATTGTGTTGCTTCCGTGGGTACGATAGTTGTATTTCTCCTTTCACCCTCTCCCCAAATTCACTAAGTTACATAATTAGAAGACAATTTGGTAGTGTAGCCTTTCGTCTCACTTCGATGCATATTTTCGCATATCCTATCATATCCATACTTGATGTCTGTGCATCCATACTCAATGGTTTACTCAAGGAACTAACAAGAAAACTTAACCCTTCCACAATCCACAATTCAAGCGGTAGGTTATAGAAATGTACCTAAATTGGAAAAACTTCAACACACTACCTATTAAATGCAATCCTTGGCTTCCATTTCTGTAGGAATATAGGTTGTCTCCTAAAATACTAAAGGCCTATTCCAATTATTTCAATCAAATTATCACCTGAAGCAAATTTGAAAATAATCATGCCATCATCAGCGAGTAGAGTTTTCTCTAAACCTTGTTAACTCCATCGTGCACTAGCCCAAACTTTGATAATTGGAAATGTAGGACGTTTGCTCTAGAATGAACCCACCAGTGCATTCAACTACGCTCTTTCCCCCACTTACTGGAGCTCAAGTGGGCTCAAGTGGGGGACAAACAATGTCATCCTTTATGACATCTGGGTAATGCTTCATTTATACCTTAGGTTTTTGAAATTGAACTTTTTTGCTCCATGCACCAGTAATCGGGGAAAACTCATGGGACATACATTCTCCAAAAACACCAACGCCAATGGCATCTCTGGGTTCAATTATGTGGAAGATAATTAGTTAATTGTAATATTGGTTAATTATTCAGTTAATTGTAGTTAGCAATTTGATAGTTGACGTCAATTAGTTTGTACAGTTTACATTCAGTTTACATTCATCTTGTATAAATACAGTATAGATACCACAAAAGCTGAATAAGAGAGTATTATTCAGTCCCATCACTTCTTATTTGCGTATAGTCCTATATTGTACATGGTATCAGAGCCAAATAGGGTTCTTGATTTCAACGGTGCGAAAAGGGGGTTTCTTGTTTTCGCACAGCAGACGGCGACGATTTCCTGTTTCTATGCCAGCGAAGGCGATTTTGGAGTCTTTACGGTGTTCCATGGCTGATCGTACCGACAATCGTTCTTGACATGGTGTTTGTGTAGAAGACGATCCGTATCTGTTACAACCTTCCGATCATCCAGGCATGGCGTTGGTGCTCACGCCATTGACTGGGTTGAACTATTTCAGCTGGAGTACGACCATTAAAACTGCTCTTAAAGCTAAAGATGAGATGTGTTTTATCAACGGCACACTGGATCCACCCACTGATCCGACTCGATACCGGAAGTGGAAAAAAGTTGACTTGATGATTAAGTCTTGGCTTTGTAATTCCATTTCGAAGGATTTAGGCGATAGCTTTGTCTACTCACCTAGCGCCAAGCATATGTGGGACGTGTTGGAGAAACGATTTGGTGTTAGTAATACCCCAATGTATCAAGTCCAGCGGGAGATGCTATCTACTGAGCAAGGTAATAACACGGTCACTTAATATTTTAGTAAACTAAATCAATGCTGGGATGAGTTTGATCGTCTTATGCCTTTACCTGGATATGGTTGTACTGGGTGTTCTTGTTGCGCGAGAATCACTGAGAAGCTTCAGGAGAGGGCGGATGCGTCTAAGCTGCTTCAATTTGAATAGGTCTTTTGATAATGTTCGAAGCCAAATTCTGAATCTGGATCCAGCTCCAGATATTGACCGTGCCTATAGTATGGTCTTACGGGTGGAAAGTCAGAGGGCAGTGAACATGAGCTTTTCTACTGAAAATCCGGATATCGCTTTACTTGCTAAGGTTTCTGGCTCCAACAAAGGGGATGATAAATCGGGTAACAAGAAGAAGGATTCTGGACGAAAGTCCGATAAATCTGATAAACAATGTGATCACTGTCACAGTATGGGGCATACCAGGGAGACTTGTTTTAAGTTTCATGGGTATCCTGAATGGTATGAAGAATTGAAGAAGAAGAAAGGTTCTAGTTTTAAGAAAACCACTGCTAACTTGGCGACTGAAATGGCTGAGACACCTTTTGATGTATCACCACCTTCTTCCGAAGGAAGAGATATTGGATAGTTGATGATGCAAATGCAGATTATGCAGCAGGAATTGGCCAAGTTTGTGGGTGGGAAATTGCCAGTGACTGGTGGCAGTGGTACAGGGAAGGAATTCTCTAATTTCATTTTTGTAGGTACTGCTGGTTACACAACCACAGCTTTACATGCATTAAGCATTTCTGGCAGCAATATTTGGATCATTGATACAGGGGCGTCTAATCACATGTGTTGTGATGATGAGATTATGAAAAACCGTATACCTTTACAACATCATGTGTCTGTGCAATTGCCTGATTCTAGTACTCAGATAGCTACTCATACTAGTCATGTTGTTTTACATCCTAATCTCATTCTACACCATGTCTTATACCTTCCTACTTTTAAGTTCAACTTGCTATCGGTTCAGAAACTTGCTGACAGTGCTGATGTATCTTTCACTTTCTTTCCTTCACATTGTCTCATACAGGACCTGAAGAGTAATAAACTCATTGCTGTGGGAGCTGTGGTGGGGACGTTATATTTTCTTACATCCAAATCATTTGATTCCAATGTAATCTGTAGCTATCTGAATCTTTGTATAACTCATAAACCCATAAGTAGAGTTGACAGTAAACTGTTGTCTAGCCTTGTCTTCTCTAATTCATGTACTACTTCTACTTCAATAAATTCCAATGCTGATATTTGGCATTCACGCCTTGGGCATGCTTCTTTGAAAGTGTTGCAGCGTATCAATTGTCTTGATATAAAAACCTTGAAGGAATCATGTACTGTATGTCATTTCGCAAAACAACATCGCCTTCCCTTTTCAGTGGCCGAGGGACGTGCTACACATGTGCTGGAACTTCTACATGTTGACCTTTGGGGTCCTTATAAACAGGCAAGTTATACTTCTTGTCATTATGTTCTGAAAATTGTTGATGATTTTAGCAGGGCCACTTGGACTATTCTGTTGAAATACAAGTCTCAAGTACCTGATGCCTTGGTCGATTTTATTAAACTGGTAGAAAATCAGTTTGATCTCACGGTGAAGAAGGTGAGATCTGATAATGGGACAGAATTTGTCAATCATCATTGCCAAGATTACTTTGCTGACAAGGGTATTCTTCATCAGCGAACTTGTTCTTATACTCCTCAGCAGAATGGAGTAGTGGAACGAAAGCACAAGTCTCTGCTGCAGGTTGCTAGGGCACTCATGTTTCAAGCACATATGCCTAAGTATTTTTGGGGGGAAGCAATATTGACTGCTGCTCATATTCTTAATCGCTTACCCTCATCAGTTATTGATTGGAAAACTCCTTTTGAGATTCTGTTTCACAGATTACCTGATTATGGGCGATTGAAGACATTCGGTTGTCTTTGTTATGCCACGAATACCACTCCAAGGAAAGGTAAATTTGAGGTGCGAGCACAGAGATGTGTTATGGTGGGTTATGCTTCTGATCAGAAGGCATACAAAGTTTTTGATTTGGATACCCGTCTGATGTTTAGTTTGCGGGATGTGATTTTCTATGAGACACAGTTTCCTTTTGCTAATCCTGTGCGGCATAACAATCCTATTTCTGTTGTTTCATATTTGGATTTGTGTTTACTGGATCCTGTTTCTGTTATGTTAGAAGCACATCCACCTGCTGATTCTGTTGATGATGTTGAAGTTGTTGATCATGGTGTTGAGGTTGCTAATGGTGAACATATCCCTGTCTCCACTGATGCGGTTGATGGGGCTGGTGTGGTTGAAGCTATGGCAGATGATGTGTCTCTTGATTTTCTGCCTGCTCAGCATATCCGTATGAGTGCAAGACAGAAGCGATCCCCAATCTGGATGAAGGATTATGTTAGCTGTGGTATTTCTGATGATGGGTTTGAGATGGCTCCGAGCTATGCAGCCTTTATGGCAAATATTGGCAAAAGTGTGGAACCACGAACTTTTAGTCAGGCAGCTCAACACACAGCGTGGGTGGATGCTATGAATCAGGAGTTAGTTGCTCTTGAGAAAAATCAGACGTGGGACATCACTACTCTTCCTCCTGGTAAGAAAGCTATCGGCTCAAAGTGGGTGTACAAGGTTAAATATAATGCTGATGGGACAGTAGAACGTTATAAAGCTCGGTTGGTAGCAAAGGAGTATAACCAGACTGCTGGAGTTGACTTCTTTGACATCTTTTCCCCGGTTGCTAAATTGGTCACGGTGAGAACATTTCTAGCCTTAGCCACTAAACAGAATTGGTATGTTCATCAGTTAGATATTAATAATGCATTCTTGCATGGTTATCTCAAAGAAGAAGTGTATTTGACTCCACCTGAGGGTTATACAAAGGCTAGTCTAGGCCAAGTTTATCGATTGAAGAAGTCTTTATACGGCTTGAAGCAAGCCTCTAGAGAGTGGAAGTCCGAATTCACTACTAAGGTTTTGCATTATGGTTTCTCTCAATCTATTAATGATCATTGCTTGTTTACTAAAGTTACTAAAGGGGGTTTTATGGCTTTGTTGGTTTACGTTGATGATGTGTTAATTGGTGGTACTTGTGAGGAAGATATCATTGCTGTCAAACAGTTCTTACACTCGCTGTTTACTATTAAAGATCTGGGAAGTGCTAAGTATTTTTTAGGCATTGAAATTACTAGAACTCCTAAAGGTACTTTTATTTCTCAACGGAAATACTTGCTGGATATTCTTGATGATTGTGGTCTTGTTAATTCTGTTGCTGCTCCTACTCCATTGCCTCGCAATCACAAGTTTGATTAGACAAGTGACTTGTTTTCGGATGCTGATCAGTATAGAAGATTGGTTGGTCGATTATTGTACCTGAATATGACCAGGCCAGATATCACCTTTAGTGTGCAACAACTTAGCCAATTTGTGGCTGCTCCTACTCATTCTCATTGGGAGGGAGCTTTGCATGTCTTAAGGTATCTTGCTGGAACCAAGGACAAAGGTTTATTTTACAATATTGATAGTTGTTTGCAACTTACTGCTTATTGTGATAGTGATTGGGCATCTTGTCCGATTTCTCGAAAATCTGTCAGTGGTTATTGTGTGTTTTTGGGAGATTCTTTGATAAGTTGGAAAAGTAAAAAGCAAAATATTGTATCTAGATCCAATTGTGAAGCTGAGTATAGAAGTATGGGTACTACTGTCTGTGAGATTCAGTGGCTGGTTTATTTGCTCAAGGATTTCCATGTTTCTGTTTCTTTGCCCATTGATCTTTGGTGTGACAATCAGTCGGCCTTGCACATTACAGCTAATCCGGTGTTTCACGAACGGACCAAGCATCTCGAGATTGATTGTCATATTGTGCGCCAGAAGTTTAAAGAAGGGTTTGTTCTTCCTCGTTATGTTTCAACGCATAATCAGCTTGCTGATGTCTTTACTAAATCTTTGGCTACTCCTCAGTTCACTCAATTCATTGTCAAGTTGGGTCTGGTTTCTCATCCATCTCCAACTTGAGGGGGGGTGTGTGGAAAATACTTAGTTAATTAATATTGGTTAATTATTCAGTTAATTGTAGTTAACTGAATAATTATTCAGTTAATTGTAGTTAGTCATTTGTTAGTTGACGTCAGTTAGTTTGTATGGTTTAAGTAGTTTGTACAGTTTACATTCAGTTTACATTCTTCTTGTATAAATACAGTATAGATACTTCAGAAGCTGAATAAGAAAGCATTATTCAGTCCCATCACTTCTTATTTTTCGTATAATCATAAATTGTACATGGTATCAGAGACAACTTAGGTTCTTGATTTTAGTGGTGTGAAAAGAGGATTTCTTAGGGTTCTTGATTTTAGCGGTGCGAAAAGGGGATTTCTTGTTTTCGCGCAGCAGACGGCGGCGATTTCTTCTGTCTAAAGGGGAGAGGACGACGATTTCTTGTTTCCGTGCAAGCGAAGGTGGTTTTGGAGTCTTTACGGTGTTCCATGGCTGATCGTACCGACAATCGTTCTCGACATCCTGTTTATGTAGAAGACGATCCGTATTTGTTACAACCTTCCGATCATCCAGGCATGGCGTTGGTGCTCACGCCATTAACTGGGTCGAACTATTTCAGCTGGAGTACAGCCATTAAAACGGCTCTTGAAGCTAAAGATAAGATGTGTTTCATCGACGGCACTCTGGATCCACCCACTGATCTGACTCGATACCGGAAGTGGAAGAAAGTTGACTCGATGATTAAATCTTGGCTTCGTAATTCCATTTCGAAGGATTTGGGCGATAGCTTTGTCTACTCACCCAGCGCCAAGCATCTGTGGGATGTATTGGAGAAACGATTTGGTGTTAGTAACACTCCGCAGATATATCAAGTTCAGCGGGAGATGCTGTCTACTGAGCAAGGTAATAACACGGTCACTCAATATTTTAGTAAACTAAATCAATGCTGGGGTGAGTTTGATCGTCTTATGCCTTTACCTGGCTGTGGCTGTACTGGATGTTCTTGTTGCGCGAGACTCACTGAGAAGCTTCGGGAGAGGGCGGATGCGTCTAAGCTGCTTCAATTTCTGATGGGCTTGAACAGGTCTTTTGACAACGTTCGAAGCCAAATTTTGAATCTGGATCCAGCTCCAGATATTGATCGTGCCTATAGTATGGTTTTGCGGGTGGAAAGTCAGAGGGCAGTGAACATGAGTTTTTCTACTGACAATCCGGATATTGCTTTACTTGCCAAAGTTTCTGGCTCTAACAAAGGGGATGATAAATCGGGTAGCAAGAAGAAGGATTATGGACGGAAGTCTGATAAATCTGATAAGCAGTGTGATCACTGTCACAGTATGGGGCATACCAGGGAGACGTGTTTTAAGCTCCATGGGTATCCAGACTGGTATGAGGAATTGAAGAAGAAGAAAGGTTCTGGTTTTAAGAAAGCCAATGCAAACTTGGCGACTGATATGGCGGAGACGCCTTTTGATGTATCACCATCTTCTTCCGAAGGAAGAGATATTGGACAGCTGATGATGCAAATGCAGCTTATGCAGCAGGAATTGGCCAAGTTTGTGGGTGGGAAGTTGCTAGTGACTAGTGGTAGTGGTACAGGGAAGAAATTCTCTAATTTCATTTTTGCAGGTACTGCTGGTTACACAACCACAGCTTTACATGCCTTAATTATCTTTGGCAGCAATATTTGGATCATTGATACAGGGGCGTCTAATCACATGTGTTGTGATGATGAGATTATGAAAAACCGTATACCTTTACAACATCATGTGTCTGTGCAATTGCCTGATTCTAGTACTCAGATAGCTACTCATACTAGTCATGTTGTTTTACATCCTAATCTCATTCTACACCATGTCTTATACCTTCCTACTTTTAAGTTCAACTTGCTATCGGTTCAGAAACTTGCTGACAGTGCTGATGTATCTTTCACTTTCTTTCCTTCACATTGTCTCATACAGGACCTGAAGAGTAATAAACTCATTGCTGTGGGAGCTGTGGTGGGGACGTTATATTTTCTTACATCCAAATCATTTGATTCCAATGTAATCTGTAGCTATCTGAATCTTTGTATAACTCATAAACCCATAAGTAGAGTTGACAGTAAACTGTTGTCTAGCATTGTCTTCTCTAATTCATGTATTACTTCTACTCCAATAAATTCCAATGATGATATTTGGCATTCACGACTTGGGCATGCTTCTTTAAAAGTGTTGCAACATATCAATTGTCTTGATATAAAAACCTTGAAGGAATCTTGTACTGTATGTCATTTGGCCAAACAACATCGTCTTCCCTTTTCAGTAGCTGAGGGACGTGCTACACATGTGCTGGAGCTTCTACATGTTGATCTATGGGGTCCTTACAAACAGGCAAGTTATACTTCTTGTCATTATGTTCTGACGATTGTTGATGATTTTAGCAGGGCCACTTGGACTATTCTGTTGAAGTACAAGTCTCAAGTGCCTGATGCCCTGATCGGTTTTATTAAACTGGTAGAAAATCAGTTTGATCTCAAGGTGAAGAAGGTGAGATCTGATAATGGGACAGAATTTGTCAATCATCATTGCCAAGATTTCTTTGCTGACAAGGTATTCTTCATCAGAAAACCTGTTCTTATACTCCTCAGCAGAATGGAGTGGTGGAACGAAAGCACAAGTATCTGCTGTAGGTTGCTAGAGCACTCATGTTTCAAGCACATATGCCTAAAAATTTTTGGGGGGAAGCAATCTTGACTGTTGCTCATATTATTAATCGCTTACCCTCATCTGTTATTGATTGAAAAACGCCTTTTGAGATTCTGTTTCACAAATTACCTGATTATGAGCGATTGAAGACATTCGGTTGTCTTTGTTATGCCACGAATACCACTCCAAGGAAAGGTAAATTTGAGGTGCGAGTATAGAAATGTGTTATAGTGGGTTATGCTTCTGATCAGAAAGCATACAAAGTTTATGATTTGGATGCCCGTCTGATGTTTAGTTCACGGGATGTAATTTTCTATGAGAAGGAGTTTCCTTTTGCTAAAATGTGAGGCATAACAATCCTATTTCTGCTGTTTCAGATTTGGATTTGTGTTTACTGGATTTTGCTTCTGTTATGTTAGAAGCACATCCACCTGCAGATTCTATTAATGATGATGTAGCTACTGATTGTGGTGTTGAGGTTGCTGATAGTGGACATATCCCTGTCTCCAATGATGCGGTTGATGGGGCTGATGTGGTTGAAGATATGGCAGAAGATGTGCCTCATGATTTTCTGCCTGCTTAGCATATCCGTATGAGTGCAAGATAGAAGCGATCCCCAATCTGGATGAAGGATTATATTAGCTACAGTATTTCTGATGATGGGTTTGAGATTGCTCCGAGCTATGCAGCTTTTATGGCAAACATTGGCAAGAGTGTGGAACCACAGACTTTCAGTCAGGCAGCTCAACACACAGCATAGGTGGATGCTATGAATTAGGAATTGGTTGCTCTTGAAAAAAATCAGACTTGGGACATCACTACTCTTCCTCCTGGCAAGAAAGCTGTCAGTTTAAAGTGGGTGTACAAGGTTAAATATAATGCTGATGGGACAATAGAACGTTATAAAGCTCGGTTGGTGGCAAAGGGGTATAATTAGACTGCTGGAGTTGATTTCTTTGACAGCTTTTCCCCGGTTGCTAAATTGGTCACGGTGAGAACATTTCTAGCCTTAGCCACTAAACAAAATTGGTATGTTCATCAGTTAGATATCAATAATGCATTTTTGCATGGTTACCTTAAAGAAGAAGTTTATTTGACTCCCCCTGAGGGTTATACAAAGGCTGGTCCGGGACAAGTTTGTAGATTGAAGAGGTCTTTATATGGCTTGAAGCAAGCCTCAAGAGAGTGGAACTCGGAATTCACTACTCAAATTTTGCATTATGGTTTTTCTCAATCTGTTAATGATCATTGCTTGTTTACTAAAGTTACCAAAGGTGGTTTTATGGCGCTGTTGGTTTATGTTGATGATGTGCTAATTGGAGGTACTTGTGAGGAAGATATAATTGGTGTTAAACAGTTTTTGCACTCATTATTTACCATTAAAGATCTGGGAAGTGCTAAGTATTTTTTAGGTGTTGAAATTACTAGGACTCCTAAAGGTACTTTTATTTCTCAACGGAAATACTTGTTGGATATTCTTGATAATTGTGGTTTTGCTGATTCTATTGCTGCTTCTACTCCATTGCCTCGCAATCATAAATTTGATGAGGCCAGTCCAGTGTTTTCAGATGCTGACCAATATAGACGGTTGGTTGGTAGGTTATTATACCTGAATATGACAAGGCCAGATATCACCTTTAGTGTGCAACAACTTAGCCAGTTTGTGGCTTCTCCTACTCATGCTCATTGGGAGGGAGCTTTACATGTATTGCGGTTTCTTGCTGGAACCAAGGACAGAGGTTTATTTTACAGTAATGATAGTTGTTTGCAACTGAATGCTTATTGTGATAGTGATTGGGCATCTTGTCCAATTTCTCGAAAATCTTTCAGTGGTTATTGTGTACTTTTTGGGGATTCTTTGATAAGTTGGAAAAGTAAGAAACAACATACTGTATCTAGATCTAGTTGTGAGGCTAAGTATAGGAGTATGGGTACTACTGTCTGTGAGCTTCAGTGGTTGGTTTATTTGCTTAAGGATTTCAGGATTTCTGTTTCTTTGCCGATTAATCTTTGGTGTGACAATCAGTCAGTCTTGCATATCACAGCGAATCCGGTGTTTTATGAACGGACTAAGCATCTTGAGATTGATTGTCATATTGTGCGCCAGAAGTATAAAGATGGGTTTATTAATCCTCGTTATGTTTCCACGCATAATCAAGTTGCTGATGTTTTCACTAAATCTTTGGCTGCTCCGCAGTTCACTCAATTCACTGTCAAGTTGGGTTTGATTCCTCATCCATCTCCAACTTGAGGGGGGTGTGTGAAAGATAATTAATTAGTTGTAATGTTGGTTAATTATTCAATTAATTGTAGTTATAGCTAGTACAATTGTATGTCTGTTAGTTTGTACAGTTTATCGTTTGTATAGCTTACGTGTACAGTTAGCATTCTTTTTTGTATAAATACATTCAACATACTTCAGAAGCTGAATAAGATCGTATTATTCAGTCCCATCACTTCTTATCTTTCTTATAGTTACTAAACTGTACATAGGTGACTTTGGACAACTGTGTTTTTGACATTTCATGTGAACATCCATATTTTTCAACCCTCACTAAAGAGAAAAAGTTTGACTAAGATTAAACTTTTCCATCTTACGCTTCTTTTTTTTGAAGTCTGGAGGTATAGTGATTAGTGAATCAAAGTTACAATAATTCTATTTCTACCTGCAAACAGCGCTGAATTCAAATTATATGAAAAACCTTTGCGCCTAAAATAGTAAAGCAAAATATATGAATTATCACATGATTTTTACAATTTTATAATGAACTAACTTTTGATGTGAACGTTTGTCTAGATATTGATATTTATTCATAAGAAATTTATTAATGATTTTTTATTTAACTGGTCAAGAAATATTATAATAGGCCTAAATCACAAAGAAATAACAAAATTGCATTTAAGTCAATTGATATATAACTAATAATCTCCATTCAATGCATGTAGAGTGAGGATGTGGAGTTCGTGCCCAACCCCAAACAAATGTGTGGAGATAGGCGACGGAACATCCACCCCAAACCCAAACAATGATGTGTAGACAGGAGATAGGAAAAATTGTCGTTTCGATATGAACGGAAAATAAAGTATTAAATTTAATAACACGAAAGACTATTTATATGGGAAACGAAAATATTAAATATGGTGGGTGTGTCCCGCTGGTCAGACTCGCCGTCTGCTTACGTTATCGATCGCATTAAATGCCTTTGAGAATACACGTCACGGAAAAGATAACAGATCACCTGTAAGAAATTCATTCTCACCAATCACGGAAAAGATAAAGATTGATGGGACAACTTCATTCCCACCAAAATGAGGAGTCGACGCAAGAGATTGGGGTGCTCTCTGTTTTGGTCTAACTTTTGTGTATTTTATTTATTGAATAGATAAATTTTTATAAAATAGAGTTGAAAACAAGTGATCTAGTCGATCGTTAGCTTCCATGTTTTCTTACGTATTTGCATACGTTACGACTGTCAGGTACCCTTTTCTTTACCAAAATATGTCGATACGTTAAGCCGGCGAAGGCAGAGGCCAACTCATACACATTCAGGTGATGAATGATCACGATGGAAGTCCAACTTACGATTATTGCGATACCTAAATGAGTTTAGCCATTAAATTATTGGGCTAAAAGTCATAAAAAGAACTTTACCCTTTGAAAAAGACGGCGATTACAGTAAAATTTGTAAAACAAAAATAAACTATAGATTTGTTTTTGTGATTTCGTGATTAAAATCAATACCACATATCATGTTAATTCGAAGTTTAACTAAAAATGCTTTATATTCAATGATTATTTAACATATGTTTAGGATTATTTATAATAGAGATAATACCCTCTGGTTAGTTTTATGGTGTCTTATTTTGTTTCATAAATGATTAAGATTTATGAGACAGAATAAGACATCATTAGACAAAAAATCTTAACTTTCGATAATAACATATAATTTTCTTTTGATACAAAAGAGAAAAAACAAAACTTAAAAGAAAATAGCTAGCCGACTGCTTGGGATACAGAACTCCTTGCTTCCTTGCTTGTCCCGAAGGAACTCGCTAGTACCTGCCAGAAAAAAAAGGAGCAGTCAATTAAACTGAGTCGTGATAGACTGCGCTTTGACCTGGAAAGCAATCGATTTTTCCTGTTTGAGTTTTACAGTGGAGTACATTTTTGACCTCGATTAAAATATTTTAAAAAAATCCCTGAAACACTTATAAATTCTCCATCTTGCCTTACCCTGAGCATTCCATTGTCTGAGTCTGCAAGTATCAGAAGCAGAGAAAATGGGTTCTTTACGTTTAGATAACAAGCCTCATGCAGTTTGCATTCCCTACCCTGCTCAAGGCCACATAGGTCCCATGCTCAAACTTGCCAAACTCTTACACCACAGGGGATTTCATATCACCTTTGTGAACACAGAGTATAACCACAAACGCCTCCTCAAATCTAGAGGTCCCGACTCTCTCAATGGCCTAT
>JAOTAZ010000007.1:13044769-13060760 GCA_025629785.1 Erythroxylum oxycarpum | reverse complement strand
TTCATATCTCAAATGATATAAAATGACCATTATAACAATTTTGATATTTTTCAATTAAAATTTGATATTATTAATAATTTATCAATTTAATTTTTCGTAAAATAAGAAAGTTATAAAGTCAAACATGTAAATTTTGAGATAAGAGAGTTAAAAAAATTGATGTATTATAATGAAATGACCAATTTCTCGATTATAATTAGGGATGACAAAGGGCCAATTCTTTTAATTTTTAAAAATATTTTTAAATGAAAATGTAAAATAAATTTTTTTAATTGAGTCCAAACTTTGATTGCTCAGGTCTAGGCCTACTTGAGATCTAACTTTTCTAAATAAAACGATATTATTTTGCTTAGAATAGCTAGATCTCAAGCTGGCCTGAGTCTAGACTTGATCTATAAATCTACTTATTGAAAACAATTGAATATAGATTCATGCTGTCCATTGTCATTCTTAATTATAACAGGAGTTACATGGTTGTTGATATGATATATTAAACATTTTTAATATGATTTTTATATTTGTATTTTTGTTAATTTAGTTAATAAAAATACTTAATTGAAAAATACTATTATTAGAAGATTTGATTAAAAAATAAATTTATTGGATTAGAAATTCAATACACTAGAAAACTTAAAAATATCAGATCTTCCAATCGTTGAAATACTAAACAAGAAAAAAGTGAGACGGACACTTTTGCAGAATCAGTAGGCCCCAGAAACTAAAAATAACAAGATGTTCTAAGCTACAAATTGCCACGTCAGCTTTGTATGACCTGTCCGAAATACTTGTGGAAATTAAGGTTGCAACTTGGCACTATAAAATTCTCGAAGAGCTCGAGGAAAAAATATATGCAGAACTAAGTAAAGCAAGAAAAGGAAAAATGAAATGAGCCACACAGGCGTGCAAGCTTCCAACGTGGAACTCTCCGCCCAACGGCTGACTCCCACGGATAAGCCTCACCACACCATTTCCAGTGTCACATCCAAAGACCGAAATGTAACCCAATAAGTAGATTTTTTTTTCACGACTGAATCATCATTTTCTGATGAAACTTTGCTCAAGAGAATCTGCTCAATCAGAGACCTTTTTCCATTCTTTTGAGCTGTTGGGGGCTGCATGAGTTGTCAGGAATTCTTTAACTATTGGTCCTTCTTCAAGTTTGGGCACTTGAAGTTGTTGAATTTGGAGACATGTTCACTGTTTCACACTCTCTTTCTTTTAATTTCAATCCTTTGTCGACCAGGCAAGCATATTTATCTACACCGCCTGCTTCTCGAATTCGCCATCGCTTCACTACTCGCCGATGGTTGAACCTCCCCAGTTCAGCTTTTGGTTCATCAAGGTGATTGTGTGCATATTCCATTTGTGGGTGTTCTTTTTCCGACTGATTTGATTGATTGTTGGCCAATTGGATTCTCTTTATGGGAGTCTTACAAAAATGGGCTATTGGCTTTGCTTATTGTTATTCTCCGACCTTAAAACATTTCGAGGTTATCCCTTGTTATGTGACAAAGAAAACAAAATATTGAATTTATATCGTTCTACATAACAACTTACCGGGACAAGTTAAAGGGAGTTGGTGCATTCCAAAGGGGAAAACGTAAGAAAGAGTGATGCTTTGATTTTTTACTTTTGCCACTGTTTTTGTTTCCTAAACGGTTTGAAGCGACTGATAACAATTGTTGTTAACTGGTTGGTGTTGAACTTGGAAGATGATGACGGGGATGAGCGGAAGCTTTTTATTAGTTTCAGGACTGCTTTATCTTAGTTGCAAATGGGGTTACTTTTAGCTTAGTTTGTGCCATTGTCTAATCATTATTTGTTTGATATTCGAAAGCACCTCTTCTTCAAGTTCTCTTCCACAAGCGTAATAATTTTTAGGATGATGCTTCAATCTGGTTCATTTCGTTTCTCCTCACATTATATGGCACCCTCCGGCAACAAATGCATTAATTAGATTTATTTCTAGTCAAGTGATGCATTCATGCATTTATTGCTGATATTGACAGTCACCAAGCCATTGTTTTGATGTGAAAAGAAATCTTACAGCTAATTTTTCTATCATTTCTCTTCTGGGCGGTGGGAGCTATTGCAGGTTCAACAACTTTATTTCAGGGTGCTCAATTACCAATACTGACTTACAGTTGAGCGATGTTATTGCTGATGTAGAGGTCTTGCAAGATTCATCAGCTGTTGTGCCCGATTGTTCTTCCCCTATAGTCCATATCAAGTCTGACATCCTTGAGCCTGAATCTTTGGGTTTACTTTCTGAAACCACTTATGTTGACCATCTCCTGACAGCATTGACTGTATGGTTACTTGGCTTATGTTTCGTTTTTTCTTACATGGTCTCTAAGCTCAGGGACAAACATTAGTCAGGGGTCATGTAAATTTTTATCACATTCTCTCTCACGACTCCCTTCTTTGATTATCAGGTATTATCAGAGGAGGAGCAGAACGCCCTTGCTGCTACTCCAGCACATCCTAATGGACTATTTGGTGAGGTTTATTCAACTTGCCCCAAGTGAATTGAGGGCTACCATGGACATTACATTTGTTAGGCTTTATGTTCTGTGTAGAGTGTAGGTTTTAGTTTCCTAATCTTTGATGCTGGAGTCTACCTTTTATATTCAACATAGAAGTAAAAGGTATTATGTATTAGATTTGAGACTATCTGGACAAGTATGTGTTTAAGAACCTTTGAGCACCCTCTTGTAGGTATATTTTTAGCGGCTGTCAGTATAGGGCCACAAATTCTTAGTTGTGTGAAAATTCCTTGGCCCAAGATGTATTTGAGGTTGTTGAATGATCACCTTCCATAGAAGAAATTGACAGAAGATTGCCGTATGTGTGGTTTGAAGCTTATCTTCTTTCCTTATTGTTTCTGTTTAATAGCATATTGTCTCCACAATCCTTTTGCTGTTAGACTAGTCAACCATGAGTAATTTCAGCAGGATGCATTACACGAAGTTGCTTCTTCTGGGATGTGGCCACTTAATTGTGGACCAGTATCCAGTCTTGCTATGCAATTAGTTTCATTAAACTTGTAACTTGAAAATGACATTGAACCATAGCTTTTGGCCTTTCCTTGAGATCAATTGTATCAGTTGGTTTATGTGGCTTCTGACACGAAAGATTCACTTGTTTCAGCACTTTACGCGTGTTGCCTTGCCGGGTATCTTGTAGAACAGCTGTGGAATTTTGCTTGGCCATCTGCTATTGCATTGCTTCATCCAAGCCTTCTACCAGTGGCAGTATTGGGCTTTTTCTCTAAGGTTGTAATCCATCCAAATGGATAGACTTGAAACATGTTTTGGTGGGAGCAAATGTTTTAACAAAATGTATGTTAAACAGCTTGCAATAATTGTTGGAGGCCCTTTGGTTGGCAAATTTATGGATAATTCTCCCAGATTACCTTCATATATTTCCTTAAACATAGTCCAGGTAACTTTTTGGGTTAAAGACATGGACCTCTTCTTTGATTTGTACTTTTTACAAAATGTACTCTTGTGTTTCAAATTATTAGGAAACACCTTACGATAGGAATACTAAAAAAGGACTTCTAGGTAAATTTCTTTTAAGATTTTCTAGTTAAGACTATTACATAATGGACTGTTGTCACCAGACAGTGTTAATATAGACACGATTATGTGTACAGCAGTCGATAACATGATGATTTGCATTAAAATGCCTTGACAAGTTCTTTTTTAGCATTTCTAACGTTAAAAGGTGTTTTCCAGCAATTTTGAAGCATAGGGGTGCATTTTGGAAAAGTACAAACCATAGTGGAAGTCTTGAGTCTTTCACTCCATCTTTTTCTTTATATGTGTGTGTGTGTGTGTGTGTGTGTGTGTGTGTGTGTTTCCATATTGAAAGTGGTTTGATTCTTCCAATGTCTTCTTAATATCTTGTTTGTTTTAGGCAGCTGCTCAATTATTATCAGCAGCTATGATAATCCATGCCTATGGTGTTTCACCTACTTCTGCATCCTCTTTTCTTTGCCGTCCATGGTTTGCTGTCCTTGTGTTAGCTGGGGCTATTGAAAGATTATGTGGAGTAGCATCGGGAGTTGCTGTAGAGCGTGATTGGATTGTGTTGGTAGTGCTTTTCCATACTTCTCTGTTTATTTATATGCACCAATGAATTAAATTTTATGTTTTTTGAAAAGTTTATGCGCTCTCATGTTGTACTTATTTGTACAGCTAGCTGGAATCAACAGACCAATCGCACTAGCTCAAGCAAATGCTATTCTTAATCGAATTGATCTTCTTTGTGAGGTTATACTTGAACCTAAATCAGCTTTCATGCTCAAGAATTAATATTTAAATTTGTATTTATTATACATCAACATAAAGTGTGTCAACGATGTGATTGCCCCCTTAATATAACCAGAGTCATATGTTTCTTAAATGATATACAGGTTGCGTACATATTATTACATAGGATAAGTTTGTGATTTTGTGGTGTGTTTAATGAGGAAAGCTTACTTCTTGACTAAAGTTTACATGTATATCAGATAGCTGGAGCATCAATATTTGGTGTTCTTCTGTCCAAGTGTGAACCTGTGACATGCTTGAAGTTTGCTGCAGGTTTAATGATCTGTTCATTACCAGTTATGGTAATTGCTTTATGCTTTTCCTCCCACGTTTTCCTCTCTATTGTAATTCTTGCTTTCATACTCTTACCTTTTATCCCTGTTTCTCAGATTGGGCTCATGTGGTTAACAAACAAACTTTCTGTGGGAGTTCTTGACCAGACTAAGTCAATGCAAACCTGTTGCAAGGATCCCAGAGAATCATCTGTGCAAAATGCTAATAATATAGGTAACAAATGCTGTCATTTTTGTTCCTTACCCAATTACAGCAACTTGTTTAAAGTAATTTTCTGTATAACCAGTGGATCTGAGCATGGAGACTATCAAGCTTGGGTGGAAGGAATACTTGCAGCTACCAGTTCTACCAGCCAGCCTTGCCTATGTGTTACTCTACTTTAATGTTGTCCTTGGTCCTGGCAGTTTAATGACAGCATTTTTAACACAGCGAGGTAAACCCCTTGGCCTAGTTTTCAGGGGGCAGTTATCGTAGATCTGGGATACACAGACACAGACACATATATATGGAGTTTTAGACCCAAGCTTTTCCTAACTTCTAAAGTAGCTTGCGCATCTTTATAGAAATATTATTTTGGGAACTTTTAATAATTGCTAATGCAATTAAGCATGCAATATTGTTGGCAGTAACAACCAAGTTTTAATTATGTTGTTCTGCTAAAACATGTAAATGCTCTTAATCACTAGAAAGCCTATTCTTTACTTCAGGTGAGAGAAAGAGACATGAAAGGAGTTTTGCATGTGCTTGAAACTTGGTTGTATTCACTTATGAAATCTAATTCTAATTGTGCTTCCATTCTTGTTTGCATGAAACATTTCGATTTGTTTTACAGGGGTCAATCCATCTATCATTGGAGGGTTTAGTGGATTGTGTTCTTTCATGGGTGTTGCAGCAACATTCCTGTCTGCAACCTTGGTCAGACGACTAGGCATTTTGAAGGTTACATTATTGTCTTGTTTTAGTTGGTAGAGTTCTTCTAGGATTCTTGTTCTTAGCCATGTACTTAAAATTTGTTTCCGTATGACCAGGCTGGAGCAACTGGACTTGTATTCCAGGCTTCACTGCTAGCCATAGCTGTTGGCGTATATTGGAGTGGATCTCTTTCAAAGCAAAGCTCCCTTATTTTCTTGGGATTGATAGTGAGAACCATCTTTTTCTCTTGTTTCCTTCGCACATGATGAGTTTTCGTCAGTAGACTAGTTTTGATTTGGAAAAGTAAACTGGCCATTAGAGGGTTGGTTGCATCAAAGCAGGGAGATGTTGATAACAATGTATCTTTGTTTATGTTTTATAGTTGTTTATTGTTTCTTATACACTATTTCAAAATTGTCACAGATTGAATCTGCTAGTCTTGGTAATGATTATCCTTCATATGCAGGTACTGTCAAGGTTGGGACATATGTCATATGATATTGTTGGGGCGCAGATTCTTCAGACTGGGATTCCATCATCTAAAGCAAATCTTATTGGGATAACAGAGTTTTCTGTAGCGAGTTTGGCCGAGTCGATTATGTTGGGTGTTGCTATAATTGCAAATGATGCTTCACACTTTGGGTTTTTAGCACTGCTATCTCTATTATCTGTTATTGGAGCAGCATGGATGTTTTGCAGATGGTTACTGAATCCAACAGATGAGCAAAGAAGTCCATTCTCATTTGAGCCACACTTTTAGATTTTATGTAGGTATTCTTTTCAATTAAATTATTCACTTTGGGGGATAGTTTCAACTTGAAACCTAATTAGTTAGGCAAGGACGTTTATGAGGATGTGATTAACCTCATTAAAATTTTGATAAGCAATGCCTCAAAACGTGAGATGCATGTTCTTCATGGAAATCATGCTTTAAGACTTTGATGTAAATGCGTTTGGTGGAAATCATGGTGACATGGGTTGCTCCTGCTATCATTTTAGGGAATAGTATTGCCTTTTAGCAAATAACTGGATTAGGGATAAGCCAGAGATTTGTCTTTTGTACAGAGAGGTTTTAGTTGACATATCAGTTTGTTCTAGTCAGTCCGTAAGGTTTGCTGATTTGCTACCTTTGGGTGTTAGGTGGAATACAAACGAGATGGTCGTGAAGTTCTTTATTGGTTTCTACTATTGCCATGGTTATACTACCTAACTTCTTCATCTTCATATTGTGAAACAGTTGCTCATAAACTAACTGAAGTGGCAAGACCTTTTGACTTAACTCTAGGATCAATTAGATAGCCAGAATATCAAACACACGATGGTTTACTTTCTACTTAAAAAGAAGTGCGAGGTAAATCTCTGAAGCCTTGTTTTCGAGGTAAATCTCTGAAGCCTTGTTTTCCTTCGAAGGCTATAATGTAAAGACTATAGATTTGTATTATGCTTCGTAACGGGCTGAAAGGAGACAAAAATTTGTATTATGCTGCTTCTCCATGTAAATGACCGAGCTTGAACTGAAATCTGATTCTTACTGTTGTTGAGCTTCACATGTATGAAATTCTGAACAAAGTTGTAAATCGTTCGGCTAATTCAATTCGCATTCCGCAATAAAATGTTAGTTCTGTAATTTCACTTATGCTCATACGTCCGGTTACCTTGTTCTTCGTACACAACCATTGGTCAGAAGTAATTGATCTGGTCAAGGTAGAATTTCTCCCTTACTGAGAACGAGTTAGGAGATCCAGATGCGATGCAAGAAGCTAAAGAAGTTAATAGAGAAACGCGTGAAGCTTGAGGGGTTAGGACGTGGCAAACTGTTTGGTCTTCATATCTCTATGTTAGAAAAGCTGGCAATGGCAACGGAGTTTGGCCATTGATGCAACTACCAATGTCTATCCTGGTCTGGTGGTGGAATAACTGCACGTACCCGTCACGCTTCAACTACCCACGTCCCGAGAAATTCAACAGAAACCAACGCCAACATAAATTCAAACTTAGAACTAAACAAACATACAGTAATTACATTACATGGAGCATCAGCTTATCCTTAATTGTTTCGCACGACAGTGGAAAACATCAAACATTGTTATCGTTGAGAGTCGTGTCTCGAAGTGATACACGTCTTTCCACCCTTTCCTTTCGTTTGTCAATTGTTTCTATTTATTTATTTATTTTGTTGTTTTCAAGAAAACAAAAGGCTTTGGTTTCGAGTTAAAAGACATACACGTGAATCGAGAGGCTAATAAGCTTCTTATGAGATGTGAGGCACATACCGCCATTTTTATGTTATCTCGGACGGACTCAGTATTCAGCAAGTCACAGAACTGAACTGAGAGCAAAATATCATTAACCTCCCCCGTGTTCATCGCGTGTGTTCTACTCCTTTCGTCACTTCTTTCTTTTCTCTGCATCTTTATATTCTTTGTCATTTGTCACCTTTGCTTGGCTCTCGATATATGTTCACCATCTTTTCACCAAACTTGACATTTTCTCTCCTTTTTCTTTTTTCTGCATGATACACGTGTGATCGTCAGATCCAACTTCTGTTCTCAGCTTATTATGAAATCATGCATTTAGTACCTCTTACCAACTAAGAACACTATTTTTAGTATAAGCATAATCTACCTATAATTACTATCTTTGTTAGGTAAGCTTATCGTGGATGTAAGAGGTGGGAGTCACTTTGCACGAATAATGTCTTTTTAAGTTATTGATCAGATACTCAACATCGTTAGATGATGTGATATTTTGGTTTTAAAGTTGAAAGGAATTCATAAGTCTTGTCTGAACATCCATTGTTTTAGTTGTAGGAGTAGGTTCCAGCCAGCCAATGACGGTGGAATTGAAGCGTAAGTCCAAGGGAGATATAATTAAGGTGAAAGAAACACATGGGGAGGACAATAGAACTTAACCTCAGTGAAGTGAATGGACTCCATGTGCATGAACTAATCGACTTGTCATATCATTTTAAAAGCTACAACTCCGTCAAGCAACCTTATACCAACAAGATAGTACGTTATAATTGCTGCAAATGAATAGATTTCTATGAACTATCCTTTTTCTTTTAATAAAAGCCTCCAGGCCTTTTCCGGGAAACTATACATTCCATTTCCCGGAACTGAAAAGAATTTGCTCACGCACTAAAGTCCTACACTACTCCCAAAGACTCTTCTTGAGAAGGGACATTTATAGATTTACATGAATAGCCCACCTTGAAAATTGGGTAAGATAGAGAAATAGGTGGTGGAGAAAATTTCCCATCCATCAATCCCAATATCATACTAACAAAGAATGATGTGAAAGAACACCATGTGAGTTCAGTAATGAGAAGGAAAGAGAAAAGAAAACCTTTTTTTCTCTTTCTCAACCACTGGCAAAGATCTTCTCTCCCCATCATTTCTCACAAAACAATGCCCCACAGTTCATCATTTTCAGTTAGACAAGTATTAAAAGTAATTATAATACTATAATGTTCTCTATCTTCCTGTTAACAGTAAGTCATGTTTCCAATATCGGACATCACTTACTTTGCATTCTACAAGTCTGTCTGGCCATGTAATAGCCAGTTTTCTTTTCTTTTTAAATGTAAAATAAAAAATGAGATAAAAATCCTTTCCTTTTTCTACCAGAGGGAAGTAAAATTCAAGTTGAAGAAAAAAATTTGTTTCTTCCATTCCATTTCCACCACCACCCTACGTTGATGTTGGTTGCTACAGTGATTGAGACTTGAAAGCGCCCATCTTTTCATGTCTATTGACACTGATAGTTGATATATCACTTGGCTTGTTCATGTCCACTTTTGACCCTCTATTTCTCTCCTCGTCACTTTTCTTCTTTATTATTATCAAGCACTGTGTTGGAGTAAAGAACCATAGTTTCAGCTCAGAGAAAAGAGAAGTGGGTAAAAGAAAACAAAGTGAAAACGAAGTCATGGGTACTCTAGGGACTGAAACTGCGAAGGAGAAGGCAATGTGGCTCTATCCCAAGATTATGGGATCTGATCCTTCTGAGAGATGGGGGCACTCTGCTTGCTACTCTAATGGAAGTGTTTATGTCTTTGGGGTACGTATGTTTTGGAAAGAACGACACTCGTTTTGTTTTCTTCTCTACTGAAGTTAAAATTTCTTTAGCTATACAAGTTTGGGTCTCGTTAGTTCTTTTCTTTTTCTGCATACTTGAATATATATCTTCTCTATATGGTCTTCGTTTTCTTTGGTTCCTTAGTGTTTATTTTTGGCAAAGCAAGCATAAACTTTCTTTCATGGTTCGTAGTTCTTTCCTAAATTTTCTTCTGCCTGTTGCCTTCTGGAATGTTAACTATAGGTTTGTTTTGGTTGTAGTTTCTTTATTTAGTTGGACAAGGTATTAAGATAAAGATGATTATCATCCAGCTTTCTTCGTATAGAACACACATACTGTCTCACATTCTACGTCTCTGTCAAGACTAAAACCTGCATACCAAGTTATGGTTCGTATCTTGTCAAAAAAAAAAAAAAAAAAAAAGGAAGAAAAGCTCTGGACTAAAAGACCCAAAAAAAAAGTAGTTTGTTTTCTACTGGGACTGGATTATCTTTTTTCTAAAAAATTAAGCTCGTTTTCAAGGCCAAGAACATCTTCAAGAGATGACTTGGTGATGTTGGAGGTTTTTAAATTTTGGGTGAATTTACTAATATCTTTAGCGTATTGTATCTCCTCACATGTTAATAAAACTTGCAAGAACTATTTGAAGAACACGATGAAGAAGTAGTAGAAATTTGGGATGGTTATGAGGGAGCCAATTTTATATTAGCATTTAGCAACCAGTTATCACACGGTCTCATATCAGCTGAGTGTGAAAACTTAAAGAAAATCTGCAAACCAAGCATTTCACCACCTATGCGTTACCCTCAACACCTGCAATTGTTTCTTTTATGCTTACATGAATTCAGGAAAGAGCAAATTTTGATAACATCTTATTTCCAGGGATGTTGTGGAGGTATGCATTTCAGTGACGTTCTTAAGCTAAACCTTGAAACCATGGTATGTAACACTCTAATCACGTCAGGAAAAGGACCTGGTCCAAGAGACAGTCATAGTGCTGTTCTTGTTGGGCACAAAATGATAGTATTTGGGGGCACAAATGGCTCCAAGAAAGTAAATGACTTGCATATATTGGATCTCGTGACCAAAGAGTGGATAAGCCCTGAATGTAAGGGGACTCCTCCCTCTCCTCGAGAAAGCCACACTGCTACATTAATTGGGGATGCTAAGATGGTCATATTTGGAGGTAGTGGAGAAGGAGAAGCAAATTACTTGAACGATGTGCATGTTTTAGACCTCAAAACCATGACATGGAGCTCTCCTATTGAACTCAAGGGTGATATTCCTGTTCAAAGAGATAGTCACAGCGCTGTTGCAATCGGTAACCAGCTATTTGTATATGGGGGTGATCGCGGAGATAGGTATCATGGCGGTGTTGATGTGTTGGATATGGACAAATTGACGTGGACAAAGGTATTAGCTTCACGTTGCTTTATCTTTACTATCTTGTTCTTATAGACTATGTTGTTCGTAATGGTTAATTCTAATTCATAACAGCTTCATGTTCAAGGATCTTCGCCTGGTGTTAGAGCAGGGCACACAGCCGTGAATATTGGTAACAAGGTAAGTTAATCCCATGTAATTAGTAGAGTTTGTACAGTGGGACAAATTATGCTTTGGAACTGTCTCAATATTCAGTTCATGAAAGAATGAGTAACTCTACGTGGTCTTCAGATTTACATCGTTGGAGGAGTGGGGGACAAGCATTACTACAATGATATTTGGATCCTAGAGTCAAGTAGTTGTTCTTGGACACAGCTTCATATACGCGGTCAGCAACCTCAAGGGAGGTTTTCTCACACTGCTGTTGTCGCAGATTCTGGTATTATCATATATGGAGGGTAAGTTACATCGATAATATTGTGTTCAATAATAATGATTATATTGCTCTGGCTTATAAATTCACTTTCTGTCCTCTTGTATTCAAGTGCAGGTGTGGGGAGGATGAGCACCCTCTTAGTGAGCTGTTGATCTTGCATCTCGAAGCTGAGAATTCCAAGAGTCCTTGTGACATTTCCCTGTCCAAGTTTTTCGGAAGTAATTGGAAAAGGGAGAAGAGGAGAGCACGCGGGATAGAAAGTAACTTGGTAACAAAACTATCTCTAAATTTGCAAGCCTCTCTATTCAATATTGTGGGAGCTAATTCCTTTTCTGTTGTAAAGCAGAGAACGATGTTGCTGGGAACTCGTGAAACGTTCACTAATCCAGTTCATGACCTGGAATTAGAATCAAGACAACCGTTTCAGTTTCATTCAGGTTGTTCTATAATCAAAATGTTTGTAATGAGCAGAGATTGTAGATTCCAACTTTGATTAATTCAATTACCTTTTGGCAGAGAGCCCTTATCCAAAGAGGAAAAGAACCATGAATTACAAGGGATGGGACATTCAATCAGAATTAGAAAAACATTCTGTTTCAACCTCCCAGCATTCATCTCCATCACAGTCTGATCAGGAGCCGACACCAGCTAGGAAAGCTGCTGATTCACTTGCAGTATGCCAAGGACTTAATCTGTTCACTTCATCAAATAACATTCCAAGGAACTGCCAAATTAATGAAGTTATCAGTGACCAGAAAGAGCCCAGAAATATGGTGAAGAGGGCCCCTTACGATCTCCAATTTATAAGAGAGAATAAAAAAGCGAACCAATTTTCTGAGGCTGCTCATTCAGGAAGACAAGGAACACAATACCTGTCTGCCGAACAGAAGCATGTGGAGGCTGGTTCTTCTCATAATCTGGTAACTATTAATCTATTATCAATCTATGTCTGAATTCCTAAGCTCTATGTGCTTGAATTTTTTGTTCCTGCTTCCAAGTGACATTATGTTCCGCTATGTTGCCGGATACTCAGATTGGTGCGGAGGTACGAGGCAAAGTAGATGGAGCCTTCGACTCGGGACTGTTAATGACTGCCACAATTGATGGAATGATGTTTAGAGGCGTCTTGTTTCCACCTGTAAGCATCCATTGTTTGATCAAATTAGGACCGCCGTTTTAGAAAAACGTTAAGTTGAAAGAACACAACTTTTTTGCATCAGGCTCATGGGTTCGCATCCAGAGGGACGATTCTTGCTCAAAATGCTGCACCTCCAGCAAACCCAGTCGCAGTTAAACCATTTCCAAACCTAAATCAAAATGAATCATCAAAGGCTTCACAGCCACAAATGTCATTCACAGGACAAGAATCAAGTCGGAGCTTCAGACACAGCCATCAAAAGATCAGAGCTTTTCCAGGAATCAAAGGCACACCATCATTTGCAAAAGATTCAGAGTTAAGAAGTGATCTCCAAGGAGTAGTCTTGACCCTGGGAGGCCCTGGAAATGGTCATGTTGGACAGACTTAGATTTCTCAAGTTACCACGAATATCAGATCCCTCGTAAAAATCCAAAGTAATTTTCACATTCCCTTTTGTCCAACATGGTTGTGGAGGTTTAAAGCTTCAAGTATCGGGCAAGTAGTACTCTCGCTGGTCTGAAGCTTTGGCCTTTCCTACTAATTCACCTGCAGAGAAGCAGCACTTAGTTAATGTAATATCTAGTACTTAAATAACACGGTTTTTTGTATCATACCTTCCAATTATCAATCGTCAATGGATATAAACTATGATAAGCATGTTGAGATTATTTTCTTCTTCCGAGTCTCCAACGAGATAGACAATAGAAGAGAGTGCGAGGCGTAATATTAAAAAGTGAACAATGAAATAACAGAAGAAACAATTGCTTGTAATAACGATGGTGATGTGCGTGGGACTTGAGATGAGATCAGATGATTGGTATCGCGTGGGACCCAGCGATAATAATAGTACCGACGCTACACACAATAACAAAACTGTCCTTTAAGGAAAGAAATAAAACACCCGCGGTTGTCGCGGGATACTGTGTCTGTGTTAGGGGAGGATGACGGTAAACGACGTCAGTTAGAGGAGATGTGAGTGTGAGACCGAGTCAGCCGTAGTCATAGTCAAATAGTCATTAGTCAGTTCACCACCACCGGAAATAGTTTTGCGATAAGATGTTTGTCCTAATCATCATCATCAATTTCAATATCAAATATCAAATCACACACTGGCAGACACATCAGATCAGATCAGAGCCTTTGATTTTACTATATTGTCTGGTCTTCTTCCCTGGTCGACACGTTCAAATCAGGCACACTGACACTGGCTAGATTCCCTTCTGCCCATTTTCTAAAACATAAAAGCTCATTGTGGGATTTTCCTCTGATTGATGCGTATGATTTATTATAACCCCAGAAAGAAATGGGTCTGGTTGTAGCACAAACTGTACTAAGCAAATTCTGACTTCCAGAGCTTATTCTAACACCTTCTTTCACCCTCTGGCACAATGGTGATTTAGCTTCCCGGCTGCTACATATGCCAATAGCATACAGTTATACATCTACGAACCAAACCAGCATGATTTACTTTCCTGGTATTCAGACACAATGTCAATTTGGGTGACGTTAGAAGAGAGTTCAAACGATTGATTAAACTATTTTAAAACTT
The DNA here is from genome assembly GCA_025629785.1 of Erythroxylum oxycarpum. Lineage (NCBI taxonomy): Eukaryota > Viridiplantae > Streptophyta > Magnoliopsida > Malpighiales > Erythroxylaceae > Erythroxylum > Erythroxylum oxycarpum. The sequence goes on along the minus strand of JAOTAZ010000007.1, from coordinate 13,046,652 downwards.
GGTTTTTCTTCGAATGAAAAAAGAAGGATCAGTTCTAACAGTAACCATTACTATTTGGCCCCGGTTTGGTGATGATAGTAAAATTTAGCATATTTGAGAGCGGAATACTCTCCAGAACAAGGAATACTCTCCAGTTTGTCACACAATCTTTCACCCAAGTGGGCTTGTTTATAACACGTTTGGTCCTAGGCTGGTTTGCACCTACTCCCATTTCGTTTTCACCAACTGGCCCATTGAGATTGATCTGCTTCCAATTTGGGTATGGTTTAATGTTAACTGGTGTTGAATTGGGTCTCAAGCGTATAGGATGGTCATAAGAACAATTTGGTGGGAGGCCTATTGGTAAGTCAAAAATAGTTTGAAAATGTATAAGAAGAGAGTGTTGGTCAGGGGGAAGATTAGTAGGAAGTGTGAAATCAGTAGAAAGGGCAGGAGGTTGGGAGTTTGTAGAGAAAAACTGAAGTTCATAAAAAGATTCAACAAAATTTGTATGGACCATACGACAAAGCTGATTATAAAAAGAAATGAAAGGGAGGATTTTTATATAGGAAGAACATAAAATGGAATGGTGAATGTATGAGTTTGAATTGTTAAGTCTATATATTAATACACATTCCCATACAAGTAATGTAAGCCCCATTTCTGACCATAACGGAAAATTTTGAGGTATCAGATTGACAGATTTAGAAAATGAAAACATCCACTTAGACTAGGTCAAAGCATCACCACTCATGTAAAACCCAATTAGTTATAAACGATCATCAATTGGGATTTTATTAAATTCCAAGTATTCCTCTGCCTGAAAGATCCAATTAAAAACATTAGTACCATCAACAGTGGGCATGTGTAATGTAGGAGATTTAAGTGAAAATGAAGGACTAGAAGAGAATTGCTTAGGAGAATCGGGAAGAAAAAAAATGAGAATGAGTGTGCGGGGAGGTGAATTGATGATGATGAATATTTGCTTAAGGAGAAACATGTTTTCTTGCAGGTGGAGCTAGAGGATTAAGTTGAAGGGAATTTACCAAGGCTATTAGGGAACTTACAATGGCTTAAAGATTGGAATTTTGCAGGCCAGATCTCAACAGTAGAGTTGTTTGATGTGAATCGAAGTGCAGGTGCATTGCTTCCACGTTGTCGACAAAGAGAAGCCATGGTATCATCAGCAGCATGTTGGGGTTCAGGAGGCATGTTGAACGCCAATGAAAGCATCGAATATGAAGCAATGTATAAAATTATCTCTGATTAGAGAGAGGGATACTCTCCAGAAGTATATTTTGTGTAGAAATTTTCTTTGATTTTCCTTCATTTACTCTAATATTTATAACTCTAATGGATACTTCTAGAATATTCAATCTTTATAACTGTAATGGATACTTCTAGAATATTCAATCTGTCACAAATTCTTTATAATACGTTTGATCCTAGGTTGGTTTTCATTTTCTCCCATTTCATTTTCAACAACTGGTCCATTTGAATCAAACTCCAATTAACAAGGTACACCCTCTTGCAAGAAGAAACCTTCATGCGATAGCATAACGCCCCTTCTGTTTAGACTTTGCTTTAGTCCTCAAGTAGTGATGATAAATATATCCTATATTTATTTTTGACATTTTTATTGGACATGAGAATTACCATACATCTTGAAGATCTGCTTTAGTTAGAGATTGCGTTTTGAAATCCATGTTTGAATAGGAGTCTATCAAAAACCTAGTGAGTGTGTGTGTGTAAGGATATTGGCTGCGTATATGTAACACCTCACTCCCGCGTGACCCGAACCCGATATCGTTGGTGATATCCGAGTCCGTGTCCCGCGAGGGTGGCATGCTACATCAGTCAGTCGAAACTCAGTATAAAATTTTCTTTTTCATTACACTCATGTG
>JAOTAZ010000007.1:13005528-13017276 GCA_025629785.1 Erythroxylum oxycarpum | reverse complement strand
TATTTTAATTACTTATATTTTAATTATTTAATTAATTATATTTTAATAATTGTATTGTAATTAATTATATTGTAGTTAATAATTAATTAACTACATTGTAATTAATTAATATTTATATTTTAATTAATTATAACAAGCACATCCTTACATAACAATGATACCCATTCTTCTATATTATGAGAGGAATGAGGTATTACCCAAAAATGAGTAATCAAAATAATAACTCTATAATCATATTCTCCTACGAAACTCAATCTTTCATACCCTTCAAACAAGCACATCTCTTACGGTAGGAATACTTGTGTACAGAAATTTACATTTGACATACACAAAAGAATAGAGTTACTTGATTCTGTTAATTATGATCGTTAAGCATTCATTCAAAGTAAAGCAAACTATAGTTAATTAAGGCTTAAGAAATGATGCAACAATTCATTAAAGTGAAGTTTCTTTGCCTCCATCTCAATTTAGGAAGATGAGCCCATAATTTGTTCTGTTCCAATTAACGTCAGATATCGTTCCCTGCTGCCTCCTTTTCACTTAAGGTGATTAGACGTATAACAAAAAAGGAAGAACATGAAAAGGTTATCAAACATTAAAAAGGATGGATAATTGGTCCGCATGGTTAATCAGTGAATAACCTTGACACGTGCAGTAATTAACAAAATTATTCTTAAGTTGAAAATAATTACTTCTAATTCATGTTAGATGTTTCTTAATTAAATAAATGTAATTTATCACAAGATGTGATATTTAAGATAGTTAAAATAATTTTAAAATAAAAACTCTGATATTTGAAAATATAAACAACAAAAAGAAGAAGTTTTAAATAGAAGAACGTGTGAAAAATTAAAATATGATAAAATAAAATCAATGAAAATTTTAAGTAAAATGTATGCATTTTTAAGAATTAAATTAAAAATGTAATAATGAAGATTTATTAGGCTTCTGATAGAGAACTTAAAAAATATTATTTGTTTAATTGTTAGTAAAATGCATGTAATATACATTTTACTAACAATTAAACAAATAAATCGATGAGCCATTACTCTCACACTCTATCTCGTTATCTATAAGTTATTGTTTTTAATTGAACTAATATTAATTATAAATTTAAGACTAAAAAAGGAATTGTTCCATAATAAAGCATAAAGAATCCAATAATTAATCTAATTAAAATGGACCAAGCTTACAAAATCTAATTTGAATTATCAAATATCTTGGGGTAATTATGAAGATTTAATAGGCTTCTGATAGACACCTTTAAAACAAGTTTTATACAGAGACTAGGTCTCTTATTTTTACATAACACAAATAGAATTAAAGAATTTATGATCTAGAGCTCTACGATTTATCAACTAAATTAAAATTTTAAAACCCTTTGTTATTGTTGTAGTGGAGATCGACGACGCCGGAGCTCCTTTTTTAAGAATTACATGTTTGATGAACAAAATCCCTCTGATCATTAGAAAATATGTTATGAGTATATGACCATATTGTTATGCACTACATCCATCTACGATGGGATAATGTACCAGTTATTTGTGATTAATTATGTATACAAATAAGAATCCGTGCAATCATTATAAAATGAGACTTATAAAGCAAAAATATTCAACTAAAGATGCTTGATATTTCTTCCAATCATGTGATACATTTAAAGGAGGATGAATATGATATACGACATGTCATTAATCTTATTTAATTTTCAGAAGTTGTTTATAGTCTTCAATCAATTATGCTGCGGAGCATAATTAAAAAATTAGTTGTAGATGAGTTTACCCGACTAAAAAAGACTTTAAAGAAAAGATTAAATGATTTATGGCAAGATATATGGAGTTACACTAAATGAATTTCAAAATCACTTTCTTCGATAGAAGCCTTTATGAAAAGGTTTAAAGTAACCTGAACGGGTTTAAGAAAGAAGACAAAGTCATCTAACTTGCAAGTTAAAGAAATTCATTTATAGATCGAAATATGCTTCTCATCAATAGTATCTTAAATTTGATAAAGAAGTAATTAATTTCAATTGACTTTATGAAAAATAAAGTTGGGAGGTGCCTGTGTTATAGATTAAGGGGAATAAAGTCATCTTTCTATTTGTCTATGTAGACGACGTGTTACTTATATTAAATAACTTTGACAATAAGTAACTATTGTCAAAGTGTTTTGATATGAAATATATAGATGAATTATCTTTTTTTCCTAAATATTCAAATTTACATAGCCATACCTTGAAACTTGTTTGGTCTTTCTTAAAAGGCATACATAAAGTGTATGTTAGAAAGATTTAATATCAATGCTAGTAAATCTTGTATAAGGGCAATTATTTATGGAGAAATGTTATATTTGGTATAATTTTCAAAGAATGAAGTTGAGGGATCATCCACGAAGGTTTTTGTATGTTAGTACAATAGGGAGATTGATGTGTGCACTATGTTAGGTATCAAATTTATAATTGGATTTTTAGATAAATATTTTTCCATTTTAGGTTTAGATTGCTAGAATGTAGTTAAGTGAATTTTAAGGTATTTAAAGGGGACTTAAGATTATATACCATTGTATAGAAAGGCGGAGAACCTTGATCTTCTAGGTTGTATAGACTCAAATTTTGCTATATATCAAGATGATAGAAACACCATAGTAAGTATATCTTTATGCTAGAAGATGGTAATGTATCTTGCAAAAGAATCAAATAGACACTTTTGACCTCTTCTATTATGAACCTGATTTTGTTATGTACTATAAACCTATGTTATAAGCTTTATGATTAAAAAATCTCACTAGATAATTACATATGGACGATACAATTATAAGACCCATATTTTTTATTATGATAATAGTCTAACATTATAGTTAATAACAATCATAAGAATATTTCATAGTCTAAACATTTGTAAGCTAAATATTTGACTATTAAAGAACTTGCAAAAATGCATTATTATCTTGGAGCACATTAAGATTGAGAATATGTTAACTGATCCACTAATTAAAGGAATGAATCTTAATGTTTATAAAGGAAATGTCAGTAACATGAGTGTGTTAGAGTGCTTTGACACTATTTATTAGGTTGAATTTTATTTTTCCTCCAATTTTAGTATTTTATTTGATGTAATTCAATTATGTTGTTTATCACAGAATGATCGTCATTACAGAGTCAGTCATAAGGATTAATATTTCTTTATGTATAATAAAGATACAAAGTGTTAAGATTTGTACCAATATTAAGCAAATAAATCAAAACAGGCCTAAAGGCATATCTGAAGTTACTATTAAGGCTGGTTTCTGTATCTCCATTTTAAGGTATCTCAAGGAACAAACGAGTTCTTTTGAGATACAAGGGGAAATAAAGTATTCTTCTCATAAAATATTTCTCTATTATAGTTTAGAATAATGATGGCAACAAGTCAGTTGGGCTCGTGCCTAAAAATGTGTTCAAATCGAAACCTAGCTTGAAGCCTAATCCGACTCAAGGCTTCAAATGAATCCAAAGCCTGATCGTACCAGAGCCAAGCCTGATTAAGTATATACTTTTAAAATTTTCTAAATTAAAAAATGACATCATTTTATTTAAAATAACATTGTTTCACTAAAAATTTTCAGCTTCAGGTTGGATCAAGCTAGGATCGAAGCCCAAAATCTCCCAAAGCCCATTTACCTCGAGTTAGACCAGAACAAACCAGACAACCAGAGCCAAGCCTGATTAAATATATACTTTTAAAATTTTCTAAAATTAAAAATGACATAATTTTACTTAAAATAACATTATTTCACTAAAAATTTTCAGCTTCAGGTTGGACCAAGCTAGGATCGAAGCCCAAAATCTCCCAAAGCCCATTTAACTCGAGTTAGACCAGAACAGACCAGACAAGTTTTGCCAAGCTTAGTCTAGAATAAAGTGAGAGAAATTGAAACTAATAATATATGATACAATCATATCATAAGGGCACTATTTTATGTCGTCATACTTATAATTCACCATTCATATCAGCAAGGTTATTAAATATGAGTGATTATATCATAGCTATATTGCATATTGACGTACATTTATGGTATTCTACGATATAGAAAACTTTATTAGACAGAGTGATGGATATTGAATTACTTTTTGATTAAATTATTTTCTAAAAATGTGAACTAATAAATATTTTCACTAAATTTAATATAAACCTACCTAGGAATATATCTTAGAGAGCCCACAAACAAGTTTCAATCAAACACAATAAAGTTAAAATAGATGTATAAAAAGAATTAACATATTGATTATAAAGCATCAATAATCAAATTCGTTAAGCATTTCAACACCACAAAAAATAATTCTTTAATAAGTTTGAAGTCCAATGAAGAATAAAGGAAAAAAGCACTCATAAGTTTCAAATAACAAAGACATAAAAAATTATCTTCAATTAGAAAGAAATTGATAAGTTACATTATGTTTAAAGCATAATTTTGACAGTAATTTGATTGTGTTTAGATTATTTCTATATTATTTGGTACTTAATACGATTTATGATTATTTTTAGCCTTATTCTGGTTCTCTAACGTAAAAGGAACGTATTCAGACAAGGTTGGGTCCAAGTTGAAAAAGTTTTTTATATAATTTTAGAGGAATACAACACTAATATTGGCTGGTATTCAGTAACAAAACAAAAACACTATATCGTATTCCTTAGACAATTTGCTACATAAAGAGCATGGGTCAAATAAGGACTCAAATGCCATAGTAATTCCTAAAAATGAACTCATATTTATGAACTTGATACATGTTTTCATCAAGTTTTCCCTTAAATACATAAAAAGTAGCTATTAGCCCAACATTGTTTAAATAAATCATTGTGTTCTATATCTTTTTTGACAGTGATTTGTTATGAAAAATTTTGGAAAGAGGCATTAAAAGACATAATAGACTAATACAAACCTGTGTTGGTCTTATGTTGTTGTTAGACTTTATGAAAATTATAGGATTTTGTGCTATAAAATGATAAAGAGGGCTAAGAGTCAAGGGGCAAAAAGAAGAGCTGAATTGAAGTGTCATGGAAAAAATAAAGGGAGAACCTTAAAGAAAGTTCAAGATTCTATCAGGATTCAACAAAGAATATCAAAATTTCAAGCTCTATGAGAATTTTTTTGTTTATTATTAATTTCCTTTATTCTAGTATGAACCAAATCCTTAGTTAGGGTTTATATAACTTATATGGAATGTATAATTAGTTATTTCTTAGGTTGAATTTATTTTCTATGATCTTGATCATTGAATATATGATTAGCTATTATAGATTCAATCTTAAGGATTGTACGAAGGACTTAAGTAGAAGTATAATTCATGTACTAATAGAATAAACACTTTAGATCTAGTGAAAGAGATATCCTAGACTATTGTAATAACTAATAGATTAACTATTCTTAATGAATTTGATTAGATTAACTTTCCATCAAGAGTTAGTGATTGTTTAATTAGATATACATGTGTGACCTCGAGAGAGAGTATAGATATCTTAGGATAATCGTTATTCATCCTTGATAAGTACTCTTCTTAATAATTAGAACTTCTTATAAATGAACCCTAAAACTCTTGTGTTTTTTTATATTGATTTCTTCTTAATAGTTAATCACCTTTAGTTAGTTAAGTAATGTAATTACCTTTTGTAAAATCTTAGTTAATTTAACTTTATTTCTTGCATAGGATTAGAATTGACATTTTTTCTAAGTCGAGCCCGTCCTAGCCCGATTTGACCATGCTTTAAGCCGAACTTGGGCTCAGACACACCGACCCATCCTAATCCAAAACCCAAACCATCTTATTTATGTATAGGTGAAATGTCAACATTTTACGCGACATTGTTTTATGTTAGATAAAATGACTTCATTTCAATATATATAATCACACAAAATCAGCTCATCTTCCTTATCCAGCTTCACTGTAGCTTAATTGAAATTAAATTCCAGCTCTTATCCTCCTCACCTTAGCTCCTTACTCCTTACTAGACAACATTGTTTATCCTCTAATATACTCCTTTACTCCTTTGTTTAGTTGCTTTATTTCTTTGGCCCTTTGTAGACATTGCATCTGCCATAGTCACTAATCCTCTACTCCCACAATCCTGCCTAACTCTTCTCACCTTTGCATCAGTAATTGATTTTTTTATACTATATATGTAGATATTATGTTAGACAATAACTTCTATTATGATCCAATGCACAAATGTTAGGCAGATTGAACCGTAGATTAAAAAAAGTAGCTTCTTATTTTTGTTCTATGCATTTTATTAGTTCTGTATGAAGACTGATTGTCTTGAGCCTTCACTTTCCCCAAGTAGTGAACATCAGTTATTTATGTTGTTCCTTCTATCTTCAATAGAGATGCTCCTTTCTTATTATGCTCTTTTACATATTTTTTTTAATTTTTTTTCTCTTCTTAACTGAATAATCATATGAATATGTCAATGTTGATAGTCATCTCAATAGCTAAAATTATTTCAGATTGGCTTTTAAATGTCCTTATAATAAGTGTTATAAAATTATTATCTATTGATTAGTTGATTTACTTTAAGAGGAATTTGGAATTTGGAATATAAGCTTTATATCTAGCTACGATATAAGTCATTCATCACTAAGAAATAATCGAGAAAGAAATTTTATTTTTATTGGTTTATGAAAAGAGAAGCATGAGATGATTATCTTCTCCGAAAATTTATATTTTCTATGTTTGCCATTTCTTTCCATTGACATGTAATAGAATACTTATACGAAGTTTCACATATTTCTTATATCTTCGTGAGTTGTAACTTCCATCTCTAATTCCCCTATTAGTTAACAAGTTGTAGTGATGTTATAGGTGCTCACCACATGTTTTTTTTTTAGTTTTTACTATATATAGCAATCATGTGAATGCATACTTTGTTTTTGCAATTTTTAATATTATTTTTATCCTCCCTCAGTTTGAGCTACTTTTAAATGAAGTAAAGTTAAGGATTAGCCTTGGACAAAACATTGCTAAAGGAGTATTCTTAATCAAATATAAGGCCAATTCTTTACTACTTTCATTAGAACTTTGAATATGAAGTGGAAAAGAGATGTTGTCATGGTACATATTCTCATTTTCCAGCCCTCTAGACATGTAATCTACTTCCAATGTTTTTGTCGTAACATTGAATTCAATTGGAGTTTCTTCTGTCTTTTGTCCGTATAGTTTATATGTATAAGAATGGAATCAACTCTACCAATAGCCTTAATTAAGCATCTTACTCAACTTTTTGTTTGCTAAGCTAAGGCTTGGTTTATCATATATGCATACAAATTACAATATTGCCTTTTCCAAAAAAAAGATGAGAAAGCCTTGATAAATTATATAGCTATAGTACTTATTCTTTATTTTCTTTTCTTTTTTTATTAGAAGATAGTTATTTAAATTAGTTTAAAAGACCATTACCTAAACTCATAATATTTAACACATATACTCCACCTTCATCGTAATCATGCATTTTTTAATCAATAAATCCTTTGCTAATTTTATTCGTTAAATTTTACTTATTTAAATTTAAGTCTCGCGTTTTAGCTTCTCTTTCCTCTATTAACACTTTCTTGTAAAACCATGTGCCCAAGATCCCAAGGGATCAAAGAAGTATCTATCTTACTTATATGCAACTATTGAAATAAAATATCATTTTAGATTTTTGCACAATCATTAGTGCATTTTAAATTAAGTGATAATGGTGAAAGTTAGTAAATAATACGAAATGTATTAATGGAAAGGAAATAGCTAAAGGAGGAAGATACTTATCTAGCTATCCCACTCCCACCAATGAAAGAAAGGTTGATGAAGAGTCTTAGAAAAGCAGTATCTGTCGTATAAAGTGAAACATGGAGAGTTACATATAAGGATTGTTCAAAGTCAACCTATTTTCTCATATATGTGATAATATAAATCAAGCTTGAACATGGTAAGAACTACTCTTTTGACTCATGTACTCCTATGTAAGATAATCTTAACATAAATAATAGTTGTTTATTACACTTTTATTATCTTACTTTATGTTAAATGTTCATTAAAGTGTATGTATATATATAAATGTCCATGAATAACTTATATGCTCATATATGTTGATTGTTTTGGATAGATGAAAATCTAGTACCAAATAGTATACAAGCAGAGAGTTTTAATCTAGTACCATAAGCTAAAGGAACGTGTTCATAAGAAGTAATGTTTACAATCACTTCAATAAGACTATATCAATAGAGTAAGTAAAAAAGGTTGATATAAGTATTGTCACAAGATGTTGACCAGGAGTTCTAAAGGTGGGACATTTAAAAGAGACATGGAATCGTGTAACATGAAAAAGATGATAACATGAAGTCAAACATTCCCCCCCCCCTAACCTAACGAGTTGGAATAATGAAATGAATACCAAAAATTATGACAACAATAAATCAAAGTTTTTGATAGTTAAGATATTGTTGATGATAAACAACTTCTCTCTATTATCGATAACGAAAACTTTAGGATGTTGCTTACCATACTTTAACTGAACTTCAAGATTCCAATTCAGAATTTTGTGAAGAAATATATTTTCAAGATTATCAACAACAGAAAAATATTAAACATGTTGTCGAGTATTTACATATGGATACCCATCGTGACATATGAATGAAAGGTTGAAAACTAAAAGAATGAGTATATGGTGGTGATGGCACACTATATTAACAACGAGTAGACTCTATGAAATCAACAACTAAGGTAAATTATATTATTTAATATTGTTATCATTTATTTATTAATCATATTATAATTTAATATTTGTTCATATTTTTAAATGGTAAGTTTACTTATATGTTAATGTTTCATATAAGTGAAAGTTTGATTGTGGATTTCTTAATAGATTAGACCATCAATACCAAGCTTTCATCCATAAATCTTGATAAATGTAGCACAAATGATGCTATGACAGAAAAATTGAAGAACAAGTTAAGAGTTGGGAGCTTATTGAGTGGTGGAAGGTTATTCTGTATGTGTTATTTTGTACATATCATGAATTTGGCTGTGAAGGATAGTTTGGAGGTGATAAAGGAAGCGATAAAGTCAATCTAGAATAGCTTAGTGTATTATAGTACAACACCTAAAAGAATACAAATTTTTAAAGAAACATCACTATAACTACACATTTCATTCATGAAGAAGTTATTTTTAAATTATCCTACTAGATAGAATTTAAAATTTACAATGTTGGAGTTGGCAACCAAGTATGCTCGGGTGTTTAGTAGGCTACGACAAAGAGATTCTTAGCATGCTTCTTTGTTAATAAAGGAGTAATGGGAGTTAGCTAAAGCACTTTGTGCAACGTTGGAGATATTTTATAATGCTATTGAGTTATTCTCAGAAACAAATATCTAACTTCTCACATTTGCTTCAGCAACATATATGAGATCAAACGAGATTTATCTAGTTGGATATTTTATTATAATAAGGTGAGCCGAGTTATGGTAGAACATATGATGGAGAAACTTGATTATGATTGGTATATAATCGAACCAACTATGATATTCATTTTTGTGTTAAACCCGAGATATAAGATGGAGCATTTATATTTTTATTGTCAAATTTTATAAGGTAATTAGACTGAAGAACATATTGATATCATTAAACAATTTTTGTATGATTTGTTTAATGATTATTAACAAAGATATACAAAGATCAGGATCACATTAGTTCAGTATCAGCTTCATTTAGTGTTCATAATACTAGTATGTGTCCCAAATTTTCACAATTCACCAAATAACAGAGGCTATGGCTTCTTTAGAGTTGGATAACTATTTAAAGGTAGGTGTTGTGACCGAAGTTGAAAATGTACAGTTCAATATATTGATATGGTAGAAGACACATGAAAGTGATTTTTAATCATGCAACCAATAATGTTAGACCTCTTAGCAATTCTAATATCTATTATTGCTTTGTAGTTTGCTTTTTGATAGGATTGAATTTTTATATATTTTTCTATGCATTTACTTGTGATTTCAATCCTATTTTTATGATTGGATGCTCAATTTGTGTAAGTTTGTGTTGACTGATAGGTTAGATTTGTTGGCATATTTTTGAAACAAAAGAGACATTTTAATTATCTAATCAAATGAACATTAAAGGTGCAACATGCGTTGGTATTAATTACTGGCGTTTCAATGCAGAGGTTCAACGCAAAGCATCATCGTGGACCAATTAATTTATGTCAAATGTCTTTAATTGCAAAGGGTATCATAATCAAATCAGCTAGGAGGTCACATAAATCACGTTAGCACATCAACAGAGAAAAAGGAATCACGTGGAGGTGTAAGCAAGGGCTACATTTACGCACACTTGGATAAAAAAATCAAATGGACCCAGCAGCTTACACATGGACACGCATAATACAAGCAAGAGAAGCACTCAATTAGACACACTTAACGCATCAGTGAAGAAGAGGCTACAAAGAAGACCAAGAGGCTTGATTAAGTGGTGGACCAATAGCTGAAACATTAAAAAAAAAATAAAAGGAGACTTGAAGCCATCCGTGGACAGCAATGAAAGGGAGAGTTAACATTTGGCTTTTAATTGATGGTGGAGGGCCACGCATAACAACAATTAAGAGGAGAACAAGTGAGGGACAAGGCTGGAACGTTTGATGAGCAGCTTGAGTTACAGTAAACTGAAGGGACCCAGCAGAGAAATTGGGAGGTTGCGTTTGACCAAACAATGCATGTGTTATAACTTTTCAACAGCTGAATAACACTCTCACGGGTTTAATTGCAACAAGCTTTAATGGGACCCAGCTGAATAAAAATGGACTTAAAGCAGATAAGGAGTAGGCGTGAATTAGCAAAGGAAATAGAGACAGCTGGAAATTATCAGGTAGGGACGTGACTTTGAGGGCTGTAGCATGGAGAAAGCAACAGCTAGTGGCCCAGGGATGTTATGCGTTAATGGCTATTGAGGGGGGCTAAAATTAAATCAAGCTACAGAGGTGATGATTTAAAAGCCAAGAGAGAAAATCAGCTAGTGGAGGACATCAAATTATTGGCGCAGCCAGCACAAAAGTTTCTCATCCGAAGACAAATCAGAGCTAGGCGTGAAATAGGCATAACAAGACAACGCAGCGCAGAATTGAGCTACACCAGGTGCGACTGAACCAGAAATCACGCAGAAGAAACAACGCACGCGTAGAAGAAAAAAAAGAGATAACAAGCTACACCAGTCGGCGCAGACCTAAGATAGCAATCTTTTGCAGTGAAAGCATGGGCAGGAGACAAAGGAAATCACGCAAGGGGGGGAACCCAGTTTCAAGGAGATTAAAAGCAGCAGCAAGAACCGTCTGGAGGGTTCGTCAATTTTCACGTTACAGACACACAAGAGAGTCTGGACAGAGGTTTTTTTTTTTTCTTCTTCTTCAGTGGTTTTCGAGAGAGAACATTTTTCAGGTTCCAACATACACCAGAGGGGATCTGGAGGCACAACAGAGGAGGGGAATTTTCTCGAAGAACTTGGAGCTTTCTCTGTGTTTTTCCTTCTACTTTCTCCTTTTATTCTTCTTCTGATGTTGAGCTTCGTTATTTGTGTGATTTTAGTTACAATGTTTAGGAGCTAAACCTCACTTAGGGTGAGGGGTGTAGCCGTTTAGAGGATATTTTGTGTAATATGGAATGAGAATTGTTGGGTTATGTTTATTTTCCTTGAACTTCATCATTGTTTCTATGCTTGATCACCATAGGTGCAATCTTAGGAAT
>JAOTAZ010000007.1:12967514-12983538 GCA_025629785.1 Erythroxylum oxycarpum | reverse complement strand
CACATTCGTTCTTATTGTTGTGACTGAATGCCTATCACATACTTATACAAATGCTGGCCCATAGGGCTCAGTCAGAAAAGAATCACGGAGCATAGTTCTACGTGCACACACATATATCACGGAGCAAAGCTTCATACTGGCAATTCAAGTCACAACGCCTTTATCTGAGTATGCATTTTATGAAATGCACCAAACTGAATATGGCATATATCGCAATCATATATAATGCTAAAAAAACTCATAATCATCGGACCTAAGTCCGGCATTCAACTTTAGTTGAGAATTCACATAACATTCAGAATAACATTAAGAATTCCATAGCAAATCAAAGCCACAATCAAGCACTTCCAATACATTCCCAAAGATTGATCTCCTCGGATAATTGAAGTCCGGAATTCATAAACAAAACGCAAGCAGTTTAATAATATTGGGAGCTAACAAAACAAATCAAATCAATCCTAGGAAATCATCTAGGCTGACTCACAGTACGCTCCAATAAGCTATTGCCTGGATGGTCTGGCAATGTCCGACTGGCGTCCAACAAGCTGCTCTAAAATACACAAAACACATTCACAAATATCATACTTTGCACAACTGCACAAATGTTCTTTTATGTATATCAATGTATAGAATGTATGTACAATGCAAGTTCAATGACAAATTTTGGGGTACAATATTGTGATCCTTATAAAAAATCATTTAGAAATCAAATCCCTCATTAATACCATGTATAAATACAATTGGATTGAACCAAACAATGTCAGACAATTTCATAGCTTTATTGAACAATTCATATTTTTCCTCTAATACACACATGGGTCAACTTCCATACAAAATCAGATAAGGTAAATGACCAAATTAGACAAAACTTCCTTCTGTAAAGTTGTTCTCCCATTTCATAGCTTTCCAATGACACCAAAATCATTTAATTTGGTTCAGTGTGCAAAGAGATATGCTTAAAATATTCTAGACGGTTCATAAGTTCGAACAGAATTCATACCTCCACTTCCAACCAAAAATTGAAAATCTTAGAGACAGAATTAAAACTCCATTTCTTCATAAAAGTTGTAGCCCTATGTCTCTAGTTTACAACAAATTAAAAATCACCCAATTTGGATAAGTATAGAGAAAGTTATGGTCAAAATACAAAAGTATGTTGGAGCTGTCAAGGGGGGACCTTCGCAGAGACGAGGAGAAAAATGAGGTCGTGACGTGCAGACCAAAAATCAATTTTTTTTCGGGATTTTTATGTAACGAATGCCGCGATAAGCTCAAGGGAGTGTCACACGTCGCGATGTACAACAAGGGATGAGCCGCGGAGAGAATAAAGATGGAGGCCGCGACGTACAAACAAGAATAAGCCGCGACGAGCTCAAAGATACGATGCACGTCGTGGCGAACAAAAAGAAATTCGTTGCGACGAGCTCAAGGCTGGTCGCGACGTCTGGTTACTGCAACTCGTCTTCCCCGATTATTCTCACATCAATTAACTCAAATAACATTCAAAACAATTCTTCTAACTCATTTTTAGATCATCAATACACATGCAATTCAAAAATCCAGACTTACACTTAAACATCTAAAATCATTTCTACTGATACTCACCAGATACCTGCAGACAACAACCCATTTTCAGTTTTTTCTAAACCATGACAGAGTGTATATGCATTCATAGATTTTCAAGCACTCTTCTGTAACTCATTTCAAACTAAAACAAAGCTCATTTCATACTTTTCTGGACAATTTCTATTTCACAGATCCATTATTTAATTCTTTCATCACCGAAACCAAACTTTTTAATCCCATGCATGCATGCTCTTATGTCTAACACTAACCCATCATCAAAATCATTTTACAAAACTCAATAAAGCTAAAGACGTAACTTATTTGAGTTTGTAACCAAATTCTAGCAGTGAAATTGACAAACAAAATTTCGGTGGTGAGTGAAACAAAGGAGAACTTGGTGATGGATACTTTCGGTGAAGAGATAACAACAGAGGAAAGAGTTACACCGAAATCCATACACTACGTGGCTATATTGCATGTCCTACACGTGACCTCTCTAACATAAGTCATTTGTCACAATTAATTGGCCATTTTTTTCTGCCTATTATTGCCACTTGTCCCAATTATAGGTTGCCACGTGTCACCTCATAATTGGCCAATAAATTAATATTTTCACAACATCACTAAAATTCCAAAAATATCCTAAATAATTCCAAAATTGCCTAAACACATTTTAATCATATTTAACAGTTCAATTGTACCCGGAAAAGTCAAAGAATGCATGTACAATCATATAAATGTGCATGTCACAATTAATTATGCATGATGTGCATTTTCTTAATTTCTCAAAATTCACAATTTAGCCCTAACATGGGTAACGGGATGTTACACCTTTCAACTTTGATTCCCAAAATAAAATCCACAGGTCCAAGATCTTTCATATCAAAGAATGACTTTAGCAAACTCTTAGTAGTATCAATGACAGATAAGCTAGTAGCAAAAATAATCATATCATCTATATAAAGAATTATGATCACACAACCATTGGCATCGGATTTCATATAAATATAAGAATCAGTATCACAAGAGGTGAAACTGTTAGATCCCGCTTGATTTCAGAACCTAACTCTTGCTCTATTACCGTTACTGTTAGACCCCGCTTGTTTCCAAAGTCCAACGGTTGCGAAAACATAAAAAGTGAGCGTATTCCTATGAAAACTCCTTAACCAACATCGATTCGACTTCTTGTTCATAACATCCCAAAAATTTCCTCACATAAAACATATTTGAAAATCTCACTTTCAAATTTCTCATGCCACTGTTTAGGAGCTTGTTTAAGTTTATAAAAAGACTTAACCAACTTACACACCATTTGCGGGTTGGACCATGTAAATTTTCTCATCAAGATCACCATTCAAGAAAGTTGTCTTAACATCCATTTGGTGCACATGAAGTTTAAATGCTAAGGCAATAGCAAACAACATCCTTATAGATGCAATTTTAGTAACAGAAGAGTGAGTGTCAAAAAATTCCAATTTTTTTTTTTGTTTAAAACCCTTAATTACAAGTCTTGCCTTGAACCTCTCAATGGTTCCTTCAGGTCTCAATTTCTTTTTGAAAATCTACTTACACTCCAAAGGCTTATACCTTCGTGGTAGATTAACTAAAACCCAAGTTTTATTAGATATAATTGACTCTAATTCACTATCTATGGCTTTCTTCCAAAATGTAACATCCACAGATCTCATTGCTTCCTTATAAGTTTTAGGATCTTCCTCAATAATATAAGTCACCACAAAAACATCATCTATCTTCTCAAGTTTTGTCACCACAAAGGAAGTAATAAAGTCATAACCAAAACTAGTGGGTATTCTAAATATTTTGCTTCTCCTTAGTTCAACAATTTCCTCTTCCTCTATGTCATCATTGGTAGAAAAACCAGGGACAAGTTCTCTAAGTACTTGCACACTCACTTTCATAGGAAATATATCCTTAAAGAACACTGCATCTTTTGACTCCATAATTGATCCATAAGTGCTAGACCCCTCTTCCTTAACCATAAATCTATAGGTAGCACTATTAGAGGCATATCCCATGAAAATTGAATCAATGGTCTTAGGCCTAATTTTCTTCCTCTTATATTCAGGCAGAGCAACCTTAGCAAGACACCCCCATATTTCAAAAAACACAAGTTAGGTAGATAACCTTTTCAAATTTCATAAGGGGTTTGATCTAATTTCTTAAGAGGGACTCTATTTAGAACATAACAAGCTAAAAGAATAGCTTCCCCTATATAAAATCAAGTAATCATGAGGAAATCAACATTGCATTCATCATGTCCATGAGTGTTTGATTTTTTCTCTCAGTTATTCCATTGTGTTCAGGTGTATAAGGGGCTGAAAGTCCATGAATAATACCAAATTTTCACAAAAAATCAGTAAGGAAATCAGTACTATGCTCACCACCTCGTTTAGACCTTAATCTCTTAATTTTCCTTTCCAGTTAGTTCTCAACCTCACCTTTGTATTTCATAAACATTTCCTCTGCTTCACATTTATTTTTCAACAAGTAAATCTAGAACAATCATCCACAAAGGTAATATAATATCTCATGCCTCCTTTACTCTTACAACTCTTAAACTCACCTAAATTTGTGTACACCAAGTCTAACAATTGTGACTCTCTCTCAGTTACTAATTTAAAAGATTTCTTCGAGTGTTTAGTCTCAACATAAATTTGACATTTTTCCATTTCATTAGTGATCTGGTTAGGTAATAAGTTTAAACTTAATAGACCTCATATTCACATGCCCAAGTCTAGAGTGTCATAGGTATAAAGACTTAACAATATATCCAAATGCATTCATTTTAATGTCAAGTACAAACAAGCCCCTATTACAAAACCCTTTTCCAACAAAGTTCTCATTCTTAGTCCGGACTAGCTTATCAGAATCGAAGGTCAATTTAACATCGGATTTGTTAAGCGATGCACCAGGAATCAAGTTTTTACGTACATTAGGAATAATTAAAAAAATTTCTAATGCCAACATTTTTCCAGAAGTGAGTTTGAGAGTGACTTTGCCAACTCCTTGGACAGGAACTCTGCTAAAGTTGCCCATATATACGAATTCACAATCAACAGCATCATTCAACTCCTTGAACACGTCTTTTTTGGTGCATACGTGGCGTATGGCTCCTATGTCAATGATCCACTCGACCAAATTTTCAACAAGGATGACTTCGGACACCATAACAATAACGATCTCCTTGTCATCGCCAGCTTCAACCGTATTAGCTTGAGGCTTACCAAAGCTCTTCTAGTTACCCCGTCTAGTTTTCTGTCCCGAACTGTTGCGGTTTCTATCCTTGACCTTTCTTCTCATAGTTAATTCTAACTTGACAATTGGCAGTTGGATGGCCTGGCTTGTGGCACCACCAACAGTCACCGTCAATCCTTTTGTGCTTAAACTGACCCTGCTTGTTGTTGAAAGACTTGTTTTGTCCACCATTCTTCTTGAAGTTATTAACATTTCTATGTTTTACCACATGAGCCTTAATAGTAGGGACAAAGATAAGTGTTTTGTGCAAGATTGGCATCCCTAATCTTTATTTGTCCTATCAATTCTTGAAGCTTTATGTCTTTCTTTTTATGCCTCAACTGGTTTTTATACTCATTCCATGAGGAAGGTAGTTTCTCAGTAAGGGCATTAGCTTAAAACAACTCACACATGTTCATACTCATATAGTTGGTCCATAAAAGGCTTATCATCAATAATGGTAAATTTTAACCTCCTAGCAATTGCATATTTTTTAGTACCGACATCATCTATCTCATATTTCACTTTTAAAGCGTCCCAAATTTTCTTATTAGTTTTGTACTGCAGTAGATATCAAACAAAGGGTTGATCATATAGTGAAACAGTACATAATTGATTTTGTATTGTTGAAAGTAAAATAGAATTTTCTCATACTATCGTTTAAAATTTCTCCCATCTAAAGGCTCTAATCTAGTTAGGTTAGGTATAATTTTCGAGGCTACGATGATAGAGGTTGAACCTATGTGGGGAACAGTCAGTGCAGAATCTACGTTGGTCTCATTTGTAGACGAAATATTAAATCTAAAAGTAGAAATATCTCATACGAAATAATCAACAATATGAAGAAAACAATACCGTATTCTGACTTCTACCAAAATAAATACACAACAGCAAAATCGCAATAATTTCCAACAAACAGTAGCAACAAAAGAGTTTCAGACTTAGATTGTAAGCGAAAATAGCAATAATAGTTAAATTGGAACGGTTTATCTAAAATGCAAGGTTTCGTGAAAAATCACTGCCCTAAGTCAGAAATTCTCCCTCTATGGTGCAGCAGGACAACAGGATCTGACCTCAGGGTTAACGCCTTCTCTACCAGTTTCGGTACACTCTAGAGAGTAGAGTAGAAACTATCTGCCAGAATAAATAAAACATACAAAAGCATAATAGACAAAATAAAAAGGATATATGCATAAAGATGTCTTTTGTGGAAGAAGATATGTCTTGGTTAGAGAGAATGAGAATAAGTGTAGTTGTGGGAGTGAGTGAAAGAGTAAAAGTGAGGGGGTTTTTATAGTAGAAACAAAGACAAGAGGTATTAGGAGATATTAAAACAAGAGAAACTTTAAAAACCTTAAATTCATAATAACTATTAAATGTTATAACTTTAATGGATAATAAAGTTAGAGCCCGTAGGTGTAAGTTATGAACCAATAACATCAACAATATATAATGTATATATGTAGAAAATCTCTAAGTTTCTCCTCCTATCGTGCAAAAGTTGCTAAGCTTATAATTCCTTGTGATTTTTTTGTCCAAAGATGGAGTGTAGGAAATTTCACCAACTTAAATTTGCTCTCATCCTCAAAAATATTCTTTTTTTATATAAATATTTTCATTCACCTTTTTATTTGGATTTTTTATGGGTGATGATAGCCAATGATGTGAAAAACGGACCGGACCAGCCAGTCCGACCGGAAAGAGTCCGAACCGGCCATGTGTCCGGTTCGGTTATAATTAATAACCTTTGAATATAAAAACCGGCCGATTTTTCAGAGAACCGGCCGGTTTTATAACGAACCGGTTATCAAATAACCGGATTAAAACCTGCATCGTCTTCTTTCCTCTCCTCGCTTCTCAGAATACCCATCGCGCCGCTTCTCTCTTCTCTCTTCTCTCTTCTCAGATGCCTCCATCGCACCAAAATCAACTCTCTTTTGTCCATCTTCTCCAGATCTGGCGGTCATCTTTCATTTAGGAGCTTCGAAAAAGGTGCTTGTTAGCGAGAGCTGTTGCCGGAGAAGCGGGAGTGCCGTTCTTTTCTTGTGCGGCTTCAGAGTTGTGGAACTATTTGTTGGTGTTGAAGCGTCGAGAGTGAGGGACTTGTTTGTTGGTCAAACTTTTTCTTTTGATTTTTATTAGATGCTATCTTTTATCTTTTTATTTGCATGTCAAAGAATCGATTTTTCATTGACGAGGAATGATATACGTTTATTTATTTTGGTATTGGTTGTTCTTCTTTGCTTCTTTTCCAGGATTTCCAGGGATTTTTGAATGATTTGCAGAAGGTTGACCAAGATGAAAGATCAAGAGGAAGAAAGCCAACTGTGGATTCTTCAACAATTGGTTCAAGACATTTTGACTTCTATAGAAACTTTGATGCTATCAATAATGTAGGAAGAGGTTCTGTTTCAGAGGAAACTACTGTTGATGCTGCTTCAGAGAAAGAACTGGTGGGGTTTATCTTGTCCTGTGGGAGCCAATTCAAGAATTCTGATCCTTTGACTACTGTTCATGATTGATGATTTCAAACATGAAAATTTTTCAGGGTAATGAGTTTTTTAAGCAGAAGAAGTTTAAGGAAGCTATTGAGTGCTATTCTAGAAGCATAGCATTGACACCTACAGCCGTAGCCTATGCAAATAGGGCAATGGCCTATCTTAAAATTAGAAGGTGAATTTTCCATGTCATATCTTACCACAGAATATAGGTGCAGATTTCATGTTTTTCTCATTGCTTCGAGTAGATCCTCATGTTCAGTGATTTCCTCCTTTTTGTATAATTGATGGCCTGAAAGGGTTATGGATATTTGTCTAACAATGAGTGTTGTGATTTTCTAACAAATTGCTAATTAGATTTCAAGAAGCTGAGGATGACTGTACAGAGGCCTTAAATTTTGATGACCGCTACATAAAAGCATATTCCCGCAGAGCGACAGCTAGAAAGGAATTGGGAAAATTCAAAGAAAGCATTGAGGGTATATTTTTGCAGTTTACCTTGGCTTATGTTCTGCAAAGTGAATCAACTTCATACTTCCTTTAAGATTGATCTGTCATAGTTAACAAATATAGCTGACTGCAGATTCTGAATTTGCTTTGAGGTTGGAACCTAATAACCAGGAAATAAAAAAACTGCATGCTGAAGTCAAATCATTATATCAGAAGGCAAGTATAGTACTTGTACCGTGTTATTCTTGTGGATAGATTGATGAGCTCATTTCTTTTTAGTCATCACCGATAATTCTTTCAGGAGGTTGTCCATAAGGCATCTGGAGCACTAAGGTCTCTACAGGGAGCACCCAAGGGAGTTAAATTGGAGGCTAAAGAGAACGGAGAACAGGTTCGTTCCATCTCCAGCAACATAAAGAGTACTGCTGCAGCTACAGGCAAAAAAGATAAGATCAAGGTAACTACGATAACAGGTTACCTGTCTTTTTATTTCAGTTAGTGTATTTATAGTTTGGAAGATTCTGGTAACTTCCCCACTCGCTTTCTTTCTCAACCTAACAGTTGAAATAGGAGCTTTGCAAAATATTGGCATATATAGTGCATAAGCTGCACTTTTTGGCTGCAATGAGCGATAGAGTTTATTTGAATTATGTTGGCAGGAGAATGGTGAAGAGGTCCCTATCAAGAAATTTACATCTGTTCAAGAAATAGGAAACAGAAGTCCAATGGCTGGCAGTACAACTGATGCTGAAGTCAATTCTCATGCAGAGACGAGTAGTTCCCATGTGGAAGTTATCCAGGTGTGGCACAGGATCCTACTGTTAGAAACATGCTTTTAGATGTATCAATCTAACTTCTAGTTTCTTAGTGCTTTTTGAGAGGGTATTTACCTTGATGGGTTGTTCTTAATTGTCGATCTGGTGAATTTTCATATTGGCTTCTCATTCTATTTGTATTCCTTATAGCTATTATTTATTATTTAGTTCTTTTGTCCTAGAGAAATCACAGAAATGGAAGGCAAGAGCTGAAGGCCTCAGTGCAAGAGCTTGCATCTCGAGCAGCTTCTCATGCCATGGCTGAAGCTGCAAGAAACATAAGACCCCCTAATTCAGCTTATGAATTTGAAGTTTATTGGCGAGGTTTTGCCGGTGATCATTTATTGCAAACTCACCTCTTGAAGGTTTGTTTTATGGCTATGAATCAACTCTTTCTTTTGATGAGCCTGTTGTTAGACAAAGAAAGCCTTGAAAATTAAGTAAAACCTGTGACATTTTATGTGTGCATGATACTGTCTGTATGCTACTTCCTGCAAATAATTTTGTTCTTTCAACGCATCTATGCTTTTCCTTTGCTTGAATTGTTAGGTTATGTCTCCAAGTGCTTTGCCAGAGACATTTAAACATGCATTGACTGCTCCTATACTAGTTGATATCATCAAGTGTGTTGCCACTTTTTTCATGTAAGTCCCTACTCATTTATTTAAATAGGATTGTCTGCTGGTGTTGTTTGTGCCCTTTGCTTATGCTGTCTGATCTTTAGCAGTGATGATATGGATTTGGCAGTCAAATACCTGGAAAGTTTAACCAAAGTCCCAAGATTCAACATGCTTGTTATGTGTCTTTCATCTGTAGATAAGGCCGGTATGTTTCTTTTCTCAGACTATTTATGGATGTAAAGCTTGTAGAGAGTATCTAAGGCCTGTATGTTTCTTACACTATTTATGAATGTAAAGTTTGTAGAGTATTTAACATCTCTGTCATTTGTTACGTTTCCTATCCTGCCATTTTCTATTCGTAATATGATTTTAGCTATTTATTCAGTTGATGGCTTACATTAGATTTAGTTTGAGAGATATGCTGAAATTGAATTTTTTGTGGAAATTATTTGTTCGAAATTTCAATTACTGGCATACAAGTGTGCTGACTATTTTGGTTTTGAGCAGAACTGGCCAAGACATGGGATTGCACTTTCTGTAGTGAAGCAACACCTATTGAGTATGCAGAAGTCCTTGATAACCTACGATACAGATACTTCCTGAAATAACATATCTGTTATGAACTAATATTGTTGGTAATGAACATATCTATTCCCATGTACATCTCCAACAAGAATCGTTTTTGTTTGTGTATTCACATGCTCCGCTTCTCTTTTCCTCTCCTCTTGGTGAGCAGTTTTGAAGCGTATGGCACGATACTTAGTTCTTCTGTAATTCATTCGTTGCTTGCTGAACTGTAGCTAGTCGTATTTTTTCTGATAAAAAACAAAGATATTAAACATTTAAAGGGAACTCAAATCTTCAGAGAGAAAAATATAATGTATATATTCTGTTTCTCTGATGAGATGACAGAAATGACAAAAGAAAAGTTCGATTATTCACTGATTAATACGTATAGGGATGATACGTTGCATAACGAAGTTGTGTTGATCCTTTTTTTGTTCTACAGTTTGACAACTAAGCAGAATAATTTTGAGCTATAAATTATGTTTTTATAAGAACGTGTCAATGTATACTAACTCAAAATATTTTTTAATAACTTAAACATTATAGCTTGTATATATTTTCAAACAAATTTCTAATAAAAGCGTGGAAATTTTAATTTAATTATAAAAATGGAAATAAAATTAGGAATCTCATTAATTATAAATCATAACGACGAAGGGCAGAGTTGAATTACAATTCACCCTCGTGAAGTTGAAAGGTAGGAACGTAAGCATGATTTACCCTAGTACTCTTGATTACAATAAGAGAAATGATAATGGCAATACCAAATTCTTCTTATGTCTAGATCTTGTTCTGAATGATAATGGCAATACCAAATTCTTCTTATGTCTGGATCTTGTTCTGAATCTATGGCCTGTGCTTTTAATATTTGTACGGGAGAATTTACGGTCTCCATGCACATCCCGAAACCATTGTTGAAGTTATTAGCTATCAGAAAGTCTGAGACTTGGGCCTTGGGAACTCAACATGATGAAAAAAGCTCAAGCTGTGCAGCAGCGCAGCTTCATATTTGACCTGAAGCTTCTTTTCCGTACCTCAGCCAACTACAATTATTATCTATACAATGCATGTGATTATGTTGCCTGATTAATGGTAGAGGATGAGAACTTCCAAGTCCACGTTCAATACTATATTTTATTCTATTATTTATTTTGGGAGGTTCCTGATCATCCCTGTAGCCTCTGTTGTACGTATCCTGTTTTAATAGCACACTTTCTGTATTCAAGTTCTCCATTTCAAAAACTTAGCTTTTCTAGTGTTGTTTTCTTTAGCGTGTCTTTTATAGGATGGTTTTTGTTGGTGGTGGAAAGAAAAAAAGCAAAGGCATGCCAACCCCACAAACAAAAAGAGGCGTATAGTCAAATCAGAACAGAAAGAGATGAGACCGTCTTTCTAAAAGTTGTATCCTTACAAATATTCACAACTTGTCTGCATTCACTTTCGACAAGTTTCTTGTCCGTTCAAAGTACCATACATATTGATATTTTACGACCGATACTCTTCCTCTCCCTGTGAACTCGTGATGGGGGAGAATACGCAGTTACACAGACAGACCATTCCGTTTAGGAAACCAACGCTCAGCCCCGAAGGGTGGCCCAATCGGGAGTCCCTCCAGGCTCCAACCATTAAAGAAATTGAAAATATATAAAATCAGTTCCAGGATAGAACTTTAGTTTTAATAAATGAGGAAATATTATTATTTCATTATCGTAATGTTTAATTTCTATAATCAAATTATTTTAGGTTACTAAGAAATTCAATAGTATTAACTCGGATTCAAGAGAAAATCTCATTCAATTGTGATATTAACATTTAATTTTAAAAAAATATTAGGATAATCATAATAAATCTCAAAATTTTCTAAATTAATTGACTCAAAAGCCAACATTCAAATTAGAACTTACCATAAATTAATTGAATATGATAGGATTGCATATCAATTAAATGATTGCAATAAACTTAGAAAAAAAGATCAAACCATAAATTAAATAAATGAGATAGCTACAACTATTCAATTTAGTTTTCTTATTTCTCATAAGTTAAATATGCAAATTCATAAATAGCATATTTGTTACTTGTATTAATCTTTCATGACAATTACGGATCACTGAATTCATGGATAACTATAAAATAAGTAATATCAAATTAATTTGTCAAACTAATCAATATCAATTATTCATGAAATATAAAAACACAAAATAAAAAAAATGCTTGAATTAAAACAAAACTCTAAGTTTAGAACAAAACATCACAAGGTTACAACTAGAACTTTGAATCCCCTTAAATCAGAGTATTCGAATTTTGTCACAAAATAACTATAGTTCAATACCAAAAATAGAAAGAAAAAAAAAAGATAAAAGACAAAGAGGAAACTACAATGAAACAAAATAGAACGATGTGAAGAAGTGCTTTTTTTATTTTGATCTGTATAAGTGTTAGACGTATTTTTCTCCTCTATTCCTACTAAAGACCTAGCCTTCTCCAATCTTGTCAAGATTCTTATCTAAACAAATCCAAATCCTTACATAATAAGGTTGGAAATAAGTTTCCTAAATAAATTCAAACTCTTGAGGTAAATCTAGCATTAGGTGTAATCTCACCTTACTCGCTACAATATTTTGTCCACTTTTTTCAGTATATGTGATTTTAACTAATAATGCTTCAATTTGGTGCAATCTCTAATCGTCATCTCTTAAAATGAAATAAAAATTAATTTTCCCATTTAAGCACTAAAATTAAATCAAAAAAAGTGATAGGTTCAATTAACATAACCAAATAACATCTTTAACAAATTCTTTCACATAAGACTTATGTTTGTCCTCAAACATACATTAGAAAAGGAACTGTTCGAATAGCATCTACTAACATCACCGAAAACCTTATCATGAGTTCTAGTCTCAATAAGAACGTTAATTCTTACTGTTCATATGTTATGATATGATATACCACACCAATTCGTTTCTTGTTTCTGATTCATCGACTTTTTTTCAACAAGAATAATAGAAAATAAAAAATAAAAAAGAAAATAATATTATCCTTATAATAACCTCCTGTCTTCTTTCAATTTATCTAGAAATATCCCACAAGCTAATATACATTAAAGCTTTAAGATACAATAATACCTAAGAGAACAAACACTCATAGGATAATTTTTAGAATGAAAATATAGCATCTCATCAATTCCATCAAAATCAAAAGACGTAAGACTGACACCCTCTCGTAGATTTCGCTCTATACATTCTAAATGTTTAAGGTTCATTAAGCTCTCAAATCAAAACATAGGAGTTATTTCCATAAACTTGGTCATAAATTATATATCCACAACTAACTAAAAATGAAATTAATGCATAAATTAAAGGCACTTACTAAGGTTTATAATATAGCTTAAGTAAGATATGACAAAAAGAAGTTTTTAGGTTAAATAAATTAAAGGAAATTATTCAAATCATCTATATAAGTTTTAACTCAATTTCGTCCAAAACTCAATTGATTTAAATAACATCATTTTTAATCACCTCACCATTTTTTTTTTCTTTTCTTCTCTTTTTTTCTTTTCTATATTTTTATTTCTTTTTAAACAAGAACATCAAGTTCTCCCCATTTTTATTAAAATTTTAAAAAATAAAAAACAATGCAACTTGAATCAACTAATTTACTTTTCATGGATCAAAATTCTATGTAAATAAGCTTGATACAATTCCTTCAATTTAAGGGCTCCAAATTAGTAAGGACATCAATAAAAAAAAGGGTAAAAGTGGCTTATAACATGGTTATTATACAAGAAAAAAAAGGTTAAGGCTCTCATTGGTTTTCTAGGGATAAAAATTAAGGTAGGCTTATCAAGGTCAAAAATGGTTATCTTAAGTGCTCTTATCATCTTTATGCACAAATTCATCAAAAATGTAGTCTCAACATGTATTCAAAAACAAGTTTCTACATAAACAAGCTATGTTTGATAACACATAACAAAAAGAGGTGTACGAACTCAAATGTGATGAATGCTCATAGACTTAACGCTCAAATAAGTATCAAAATGCATCAAGTCTTGCGTACTTTCATTCAAAAACACAAATAAGATGCTTGAAGTAATATAATGAAAAACACTAATCATTTTTGTCTCTCTTAGGCATTATAACTTATACCAAAAATGTATCTTAACTTAAGGACTATCTGTAAACAACAATCAAAAAATTTTGAGGATATCATAAGAAATAATTAATATATGAATTATAGTAATCACAAGTTCAAACACAAATCATAAAATACTCTCGCTCCCTCACACCTAAATCATACATTATTCCTAATATGTGCACAAGATGCTCACTAGAGACAGAAATAATCAACATAAAATAAAGCACAGAGTAGAATACTCCTCTTAGTTGTGAGCATCTAAAACCAGATGCATCATGGTGTTGGTGGATATAAAGGTATCACCCCTATGAATTGGAGCAGAGCATCCAAATTCCTCTCTAGTTTAGAAATCTTATGTTCCAACCTCTCCAGCCAAAAGTGATGTTTATGTCGAATTTGTATACCTGGAAGATACAGAGGTTGTGGAACATTACAATCCTCTTATTGATTTGATGATGAACCTTGTCAAAGGAGATAACATGATCCAAAACAAAATCATATCTTTTGTTGCTCGAGCAACCTCATCCTACTCAAACAAGCCCTATCTAACAATTCCATCTCACTGTCTATATGCATATTAGTGTCAGTCATATAAAAAAAGGAGATTAATAACCAGATGAATAATAAAGGAACCAAGATAGAAGCTCTTTTCAGAAGAGATAACAGTTTTAAACTATGTAGCCAACTAATCACCAATGTGACGTGTGCTCTATGTACCATACACCAAATAAAAAACAACTCAACTTTAGTACAAGTACACGTCATGGCCTTGTTGAATAATTAAAAGCCAAGAAATGCTACATATAAATCCATTTAAGCTCATTAAGATCACCACCTTTATATTTACTTGAATGATAAACCAACGAGTCCAAAGACATTGATTTCCACAATCTAAAAGAATCAAAATCTCCATAGTACAAAACATATTCTTTGTAACCAGTCGAATTAGCATATTCCTCATTTATCAATCCTAAGACCAAATTAAATTGGTGATGCTCCATTTAAATTCGACACTCATTAATCTATACTATACCATGTTGGGACTACGTAGAGAAAAATTATCCAATTTATCAAATTTGATGATAGTATAAAACTTCCTAGTTAATTAAATATATATCAAATAACAAATAAGCACAAAATGTCTCCACCTCATATTAGTAATCAAATTATCATAATTTTGTTTGATATACAATTCTTCTAAGGAAAGTTAATGCACATACTTACCCACATTAATATGTTTGTCAGGTTTTGATAGCCACATACCTTTGTTTTCTTTCTTTAAAGCTGAAAGTGAGATATCCGCAAAGATCCAACCTAACTTGTGACAAGATAGATGTGTAGATATCTAAGCATGCTTCCTACTGGTACTTGTGGTAGGTCCAACGTCGGATTGATTTTGTACAGTTGGATTCACCGTAAACTTGCTTTTCGCCATTCTTTAATTAGTATCTTTTGAATGTCCCGTAATCATGATAATTATAAATAAGAAAACTAATCCTAAAAATAACAAGAACAACCTTATAATTACTAAAATTAAAATGAAAATGAAAAATAATTAAAATTATTTAATAAAAAGAACTGAAATAAAACTAGAAAGTAAATAGAACATCATTACAACACTTTGGAGAGTTGGGTTGCTAGGTCTGTTCTTAGGAGATTGGTGCATTGTTGTTAGGTAAGTGGGTGTGTATGCCTACTACTTAGACATGTAGCTCTCCTAGTACTGTGTGCAGCTAGAGCTGTTATGTGGTGCAGTATGGGGGTATGGTGTTGGTGGCGTGTGTTGTGAAAAACTTAGGTGTGGGCTACTTTGAATGTTGGACGTGTAGATCTGTCACTGGACACCTACGTTGCGTTTAGTTGCTGTCTCCAGGGGGCAGAGACGGAACGAGGCAGAAATTTAAAGACGGAACAGAACAAAATTTGGAGACAGTGAGGTGTTTGATTGTGGCGAATAGAACAGAAAAAACTGTCTCCGTCTCGAGGATAGAAATGTGTTTGGTTGCAGTGGACAGAATATAAAAATAGTGGCAATGACAAAAATGCCTTTGCAGTATAATATGATTGAAAATATGTAATTTATTGATTATTTTAAAACGAATGATTTGTATAGGTAAAAATG
>JAOTAZ010000007.1:12865155-12879343 GCA_025629785.1 Erythroxylum oxycarpum | reverse complement strand
CATCGATGATGGTTCCTCACTGAGTTCGCAAAACTCACCCAAAATTTGCATATATTTTTCAGGCCTTGAAGAGTACCCCGTTAGACACGGGAGTATGTCTACTGCATGCAAGTGAAAGATAGTGGTCGGGATCAGTTCGCGTCTGCATTAGGGTCTCATAAAATTATATTCCGCAACCTCTGTAAAATAATGCTTTGGATTTATAGTGGGCCCAATTTGGTTATGGCTTTTTGTGTACTAATGGTTATTTTAAATTATTGTTGAATGGTTGTAATGACTAAAATGCTTATGTTTTGAATGTGGGCTCAAATTGTCAATTGTTTGCCGAGCGTATGAATGCTTTAAAAAAATTTATATTGAGTTTCGCCTGACTGATGTAGCACGCCACCCTCGCGGGGCACGGACTCAGATATCACCATCGATGTTGGGTTCGGGTCACGCGGGAGTGAGGTGTTACATCAAAACTCAACTAAATAACTGTTTCTTCGAAGATCAAGAAACAAGAAGAAAGAAGCGGTTATTAAGAAGCAGTTGGAGACAAAGGCTATAAATACTAATCAGAGTTAGAGACTGAAAAAGTTAGAGATTTTAAGAAAGCTAGTAACTTTGAAAAACACTGTATTCATTGTGCTAAATGTTAGAGCTATTGTTCTTTGTAACAAAGCTTGCAAATATCTTTCTGTTAAGAGAGAAGAAAAGCTTGGAGCTTGAAGGGGCTAAGTGAGAAAAACAATAGTTATTGTAAGAGACCTGAAGAGGCTCGGTGAAAAGAATACTTGTATTTTTTAGAAGTATAATGGAATCTCAGAAAAGATTCTAAGGACTGGACGTAGCCTACGGCTTGGGGTGAACTAGTATAAACTGTTGTGTTGACTTCCACTCTCTAACTCTCAATTTCCAAAATCATGAAGATCTTAGGTGAATCAAATCTGATTTTAAATCAGATTCTGCAGATAATGTTTTTCCTTACACGTGCTAACGCTTACTCAATTATCTTTCTGCCAGTTGAGAATTCGAATTGTCTTTACTTTCCTTACATCATTTTGATCCAATTTCATCTTTCATATGTTGAAAATAATCTGAGAACAATTAAGAAACAAGTCCATTAATTTTAAATAATAATTTCAACACGTTAAAGAGATTTATATCCAAAATTAGCACAAAAATGACAATTTAACAAAATGGATGATTTTTCCAAACCTTTTGACTTGTATAATATGATATTCTTTAATCATAATGAAAATTGAACACAATATTATTCCGTACTCATAATGAAACTTATTGTACTAATGATTGCTTCAAAGTTATTTTGAATGTATTAATTGATACATTTTTGCTTTTAACCTTTAACCACATAACTCATAAATTAATCTATATAATTTCACTTATCTAGTTGACCATTAGAAATATTATCTTCATATGTACAAGCTAAATATTCATCTATAGGCTAATGGACTAAAGTTTTTTTAAAAGTGACTATAAGATGTTGAAGTTGCAATACTAGTATACACATATTATTTAGATTTATTTTCAACCAAGCTTGGCTAATTTAGACTCACCTTACTATAATGATTCTCTTTATATCCAAAGATGTATACTAGGGAGAGCTCTAATTGATAAAACCCTATGACACTAAGGACTTAAGGATTATGCATAAATATTAATAAGGTCTCCTTAATTTTGTAAGATTAGATAATATATGTATTATAATTGAATATTGAAAAAGTTAGAATTATATCATGATCCATACATGTTGGGTCCCATATTTTTTTGAGTCCAGCTTTTGCTCTGATATCACAACTGTTGGACCCTATTTCTGGATTCCAACTCTTTCTCTGATACCAAAAGATGTTGTTCCCCATTTCTGGAGTCCAAATATCTAGATGTATCATAAGACGTGAGCGTATTATCCTGTAAGGTTATTTTCATGGGATCTCCCTTGTCAACATCGGTTCATCCTCATTCTCTTAACATCTTAAGCCATAAGGAGCAAGCCCACACCAGTTAGACACTCCAATCACCACTTGAATTTTTTAGAATAATTATAGCTCCATATCTCTAGTTTATTTTGAAATAATAATCATCTCATTCAGAGCTCTACCGCTCAATATATGATTTAAATACCGAAGTAAGTTCATAACCTAATCATTCTCTCCTAATTGATCCCTCACTTTCTTTTCATCAATCTTTTACAAATCAAGACCGAAGGCTATGAATTTTTATGAAGAGATACAAAAATATGTTAAGAATCTATTGGTTCATGAATCACTTCATTTGGAGGTTGGATGATGAAGTTATGGCCAAAAGAATCAAATATGATTATGTCCTCAATCATATTGTACCTGTCTTGGGACAATTATCATAACTTTCAATAGAGATGTTTGATTAAGGTAATTATAGGATGATTTCAAAGAGGACTTCTAGATCTACAACTTTTATGAAGACCCAAAGAAAGATTCTATCCTTTAGTAAGTCAAAAACGTGAATTTCCAAAAGTGTACAATGTTACACCTCCACCTAACGGACATACACGAGCTGGGGGCCTTTCTAAACTCGAGAAGGACCATTTAATGGACTTAATGTCTGTTTAATAGGCATAGATGAGGCTAGGGTTCCTTACAAATCCAAGAAGGTCTGTTTCACAGACTTAAAGTCCGTCTAACAGACATAGGTGATACCTAATCCCCTCTAATGCCTCTCCAATGGTTCATACATCCATTTTAACATCACTTTCACTCGTAATCTTCTCAAATTCACCCTTCTAGTGCAATATAACTTAATATCAATTCAAAAACCAACTTTGTTTCATTAAACTCTCTAATCTTTACTCGTTTGATTCATCACTACAACAAATTGTCATCATTTATTATAATTGTCCTGTACATACATCCTATGCAGCATCACTAACTTATAATGATCATATCTTTCAACTCCGATATCTAAAAATTGCATACTTTATACCGTTGGAGAGATAAAAGGATAAGCTATAATTTTTAAGAAGACAATTTTGCCTAATTCAACTTAGATTAATCCAGTTTTTCCTTTAAATTTAGAACACAAATTTACCCTTATTAAAGACTTGAAAATTGTCCCAAATTCACTTCCTCTAATGCAACATCATTCTTATCCATTAAACTACATCTCATCATTCATAATTCCTATTTTCTGTTCCATAACATCTCACTTACGTGTATATATATAACAACAATTCATGTTCAAAATCATCAACTTAAGTTGGTAACTTCTTCAAGTATATCTAATTTCAACTCACATCATCCATACACAATTTATATTTCATTAACACTAAGGATAAGAGTTTACAAAGCTTTAATGGCATTCTAAGCCACATTATATCATTGGTATCAAAATCTAAAATATAAAAGATACAGCCAATAATTCTCAAAATGCGTCCCAAGCCTTGTTTTTACAAAATCTAACTTAAATTACAAAATTATTGAAAAAGTGGAATGATGCCTTGACTCTGGGTTACTCGATCTCATTCTCTTCACCTGAAGATGGGATGAAAAGGGGGTTAGCTTAAAAACTCGTGGGTACCAGTTTATAACGGACAAATATGCAAAATCTTTGAAATGTTCATTTGTCAATACAAAGTTCTAATTGAATTCATAAAACATATCGTTCTCAAATTCTTAACCAAAATTTGCAAATTACAAATCATGTAAGCATCAAACTTGTTAACATATCATAAGCACATCAAAATGGTTTGGGTTGTTCCATAAATAGAACACTAACACAATCCCATAAAATGGTCTTGTGTAGCCATGAGCAGAATGTACTATAGAAATCTCACATATTGATTTTGTTTAGCCGTTAACTTAAGGGAGTCCATGAAAGAGCTCTATGCCACTAGTGTCCAGGCAGGAGAAGCCTTTTGTCAAAGTGCACTTGACTTAACTTAGAGGCCACCACAAACACACATAATCATGCATTTCACATCTTATAAACTTGTTGCCCAAATGGCACATTTGGAAACTTGTTTTTCATGAATATGAGTTATTTCAAAAACCATTTCTGAAAACATGATTTTCATAAGCATGTTATCTTTTTATAAAAATTATTTTCAACGTCTTTTCATAAAACATCAACAAAATTTATATATCAAACATATAGCAAATTCTCCATTCATTCAAGAAGCAAGTAAATGCAACATTTATTATGCAATTGAAATCATTAAACTTCCTTGATTCAAAGAGAACATTAGTGGCTTATTTACTCTATTATAAACATGTACCCACCTTGATTTCCTTGCTTAAAAGACTTGCTAAAAAATGCCTCTCCTCTTGCTCCTCTTGCATCTCTTGGTTTCGTTAACATTGAAAAAATTTCCAATTCAATAGTAATATCAATCGGAGAACCCAAAGAAGCATATTCACTAAATTGATTGTAGAAAACATATACCCATGCATTTTCTAAGCTCCATGAACTAAAACCCTTCCAAAAATTCAAAAGATCAAGTAAGACTTTACCTTGAATCTTTACTAAATGAAGAGTTTCTTGGCTTTAGTTAAATCTCTTCTCTTCCTCGACCTTTTTCTCTTCTTAAACCACCTCAAAATCTCTCTCAAAAGCTAAAAAATGATGATAACCTAGCTCAACTCTCTTCTTTTCTCTCAAACCATTGAACTCTCTTCTCCTCTCTTTTATTTTCGTTTATCTCTCTTCTCTCCCTCAGTTCACATTTTTCTTCTTCATTTAAAAGCAAGACAACACTCCTTCTTCCAATTATGCCCTTAATGATTGAGAAATGTCCAATTTGCCCTTCCTTCCATGCCTTGTGTCTTTTATAATAATGTGTTCTCCCAAAAACACCTTTGAACATTTTTATAACCTTAACACTTTAATTCCATTAACCTTTGCAATAAATCCTACTAACTTTGACATAGTTAAATAACTTCAAAATAATTAATCTATCAAAGCCTAAAAAATTATTTAAATCATGCTTAATAATAATAATAATAAAAATTTCGGGGGCCAACAAAAGCTGTAGAAATAATAATTGGAAGAGTCGAATTGTTTCCCAAATATGCATATTTTATATGGGCGAGCAGTGGTTTCAACTCTACATTAGGTGCCTGCACATCAGAAGGTAATAATCTCTAATAAGATTCACATAACTATATGAAAGAAAGTTCATACCTTGTGGGAGATGTTTCTAAGGAATGTAAGATAGGTGCCATCTCAGTTAGCTAACTCAACATCATTAATGGCTTCTAACTCCAAATGATTAGTCAAAATTACTTTTCATTGATCTCTACAATTTAACTTAAACATCTCTTACACTAAGGGATCAATCACATCAATAGAGAAAGCATAATGATCATCTTAAAGATGTTTCATTGTATAAAAAATTGAAATGAATTACTTCCCCATTAAATTCCATTATAAGGGTATCCTTACAAACGTCTATCTTAGTTTAGGTTGTGTTAAGAAATGGTATCCTTAGTAAGATAGGTACGTTATTATATAAGGTTTCACTATTCATATCCACCATATAAAAATTTGCAGGAGCACTAAATTATTCACCTGCCCCAAAACATCTTCAACTACTCCATCAGGGTAAGTATTAGTAAAGCCAACTATTTACATGATAACACTAGTCTCTTTTAAAGGGCCTAAATTTAAGGAAGTATAAATAGAGTGAGGCATAACAATGATCAATGCTCCTGAATCTAGCATAGCTCTTTTAGTTATGTTGTTAAAAATCTTACCAGGAATGGTAAACATATCTAGGTCCTTGCATTTCGGAGGTATTTTCTTTCTAAAAACTATAGAAACATTATTACTTATCGTGACCCTCTCATTACCTCTTAACTTTATTATATTGGTACACAATTCCTTAAGGATTTTTCATACTTGGGCACTTATTTAATTGCATCTAGTAAAGGTATATTTACTTATATCCTTCAAAAGGTCTCCAATATCTTCTTATCCTTTTACTTATTGTTCAATTTTGCAAACCTGCTAGGAAAAGCTAAAGGGTTAGTTGTAACCATACTAGGACATTCGAAATTTACCTTTAAGCTAAACGAGGGATTTCTTTCTTCTCTTAACTCCTTCTTAATCATATGATTATTGGCCATTCTTGGTGGGTCCTATTAGGATCCTCAAGCTCCTTACCACTCCTTAAGGTCAATGCACTAACATTCTCTATATTTACCTTAAGCTAAGATGCAACTTCCCTTTGCTTTGTGATTCTAGGTGATTAAAAACCACTACCATCTGACTCATCTGGCTCTCCATTCTGGATGCTAGACCTTGTATCTTGAAATTGAGATATTGCCTCTTGTTAAAATTATTTTATATCATGCTGAAATTGTAGAGAATTAGTGGCAAGAGACTTAATTATATCTTCCAAAGATGTACTTGAGTTAGAAAAAGAGGCTCGTGGTCTAGGTTGGAACTATTGCACTCCTTATAGCCTATCTGTGAAGTAATTCTATTGCTTATTCCCTCCATAACTCAGGTTTGGGTGATCTCTTCAACCTGGGTTATAAGTCTGGGAATATAGGTTGTACTGATTGGAAAAATTCCCCTGTAATATTGACATACACTATGCTTCCCTCTTGTAAAGTTAGAAACCCATTTGTTAGGTGGATCACATTTTCATATATACTGTAAGCTTTCAGTTGTTCCTACCTAGAAACAATTTATCTAATAAAAGATGTTAGTTAATATAAACGATGTTTAATGGATCAACTATTTACCTCATTTACCTGATAAACATCGTTATGGATGCCAAATTATTGAGTGTTTGCAGCTATGCAGTCTATTAAAATTCTAGCTTCCATTAACTTCTTTTGACATAATGCCCCACCATTTACTAAGTCAAACAAGCTCCTATCCATAGGCAATAATCCTTTATAGAAGTATTAGATGAGGAGTTGTTCAGTGACATTCTAGTAAAGATAGCTAGCATGTAACTTTTTAAAGCACTCCTAATACTTGTAAAGGGATTTTTCATTATGTTACTTTATCCCACAAATTTCTTCTCTTATGTTGGTTTTCTTTCATGTTGAAAATCATTTCACCATAAATAGCATCTTGATTCTAATCCATATGCTCACACTCCTTATAGATAGATCAAAAAGCCAATATTTTGTTCCATCCTTTAATGAAAATAAGAAGGCTCTTAACGTAATCTACTAGTCTATCAACCTTGAAGGTTTCATACCAAGAAAGACCACATCAAGATCCTTGAGATGGTTTTACACATCTTCACCAGTGAGTCCATGAAATTTAGGCAAAAGATGGATTAAGCTATACTTAAGCTCAAAAGTGATATGTTCAGCAAAATTAGTAAAAGTGATGTATAAAGGTCTTTGAGTCAAGTCTAGTGCAGCTAACTCTATTAAAGTTCTCTAATTGGACATGGCTTCATTGAATTCAAGGTCTTGTTGTATTCTTGGAGCTATCTTAGTTTCCTTTTACAATCTTCGCAGTGTCATTTTGATCTTTAGATCAAATTATACAAGTTCTTAATGAGGAGATGTAGTTACTACTGTACATAAACACTAACAAACATGAAAAGATTAAGAAATTATTGTGAAAACTAATTATACATATATATATATAGACCAATTAAAATCAAAAGAAAAAATAAATCACTTCACTCATCGATAAGGGTGCCAAAATTCTTGATACGTGTCAAACACATTGAAAAATAAAACCTAACTATGTACAACTAAATTTATAAGAGTGGTGAGTAGAGATTGTATCAACAGAGAGTGTATGCTTAGCTTGTCTAATGAATGAATCATTGCTTAAGATTTGGGGGGTTTGGTTGAGTTCGATTAATAAAATAAAGTAAATTGAACTAATGAAAGTAAATCAAATCAAACAACATAAAAGTGATAAAATTGAAAAATGAGTTTCAAATCTAGTTCTTGGTTTAATCTTAACCTTCAAATGAGTGACCACAATTAATCATCATATTGTTTTCATACCTCTTTAAAACTATTAACCTTAGGCTAACAATAAGCTCTTTTAACCTTAATTTTCTCTTAGGTCATATCTAATCAAAATAAGCACTTTAATTAGGTCTAGCTATTAGATAACCTATAATAAGCTCTCTAGATTTATTGCATTATGTACTAGGAAAACAGGTTAATCTAAAAAGCTAGCACATAAGCTTAAAGTTATTTAACCTACGTTATATTATCCCTAATAATACGTAACCATTAGTTTACCATAAGTGAATCAGAGTTACAATGATTACGTATTGCAATATAAATTTTGGCAATGGGTTCATACATAAGTAATCTATTGGAAGTGTTAAATCATTCATACATGAATCCCAAAACATTAAACAAATAATAACACAATCAACTCCAAAAGAGAGTGAGAACTATTTGAGCAAGTTTTACCTCTAACAAAACTCTCAACACCCGTATGTCTACAGATCATAACTATAGTATTGAAAGGTATCGATCCCTTGAGGAACTAGCTAAAATGAATTAAACCTAACTTTGTCTAAGGTAATAAAATATGTTTTGAGTTAAATGGGAATAGAAAACTAAAACAACTAAATAAAAGGAATCAAATGACAAATATTAAGTGAGCTGACAAAATTAACTAAGGTTGATAAAGGCATAAGATTTATTCTTTCATTAGTTTACTCCTCTAATAATTATTGATTCAGTTATATGATGATCCTAGATTTTCTAAGGGTTTGATACTCTCTCTCAAGACCTAACCAATTAAACCTAATTGATTAACCCTAATTGAATTTGAAAATTCCAAAATTGAAATATCTCAATTCATAACTCTTTCCCTAACATTTTAAATTAGTTATGAAGTTATCTATTTAATAATTAAGTTCTCACACAAGATCTCTCTTCGAATGATAGTTGATTAGTTAATCATGTGACATATTAATTCACCAACTCTTGTTGCACAAATTAATGAAATTACTTTTAACTTACTCTCTTGATTTATTGTCAAAGTATGAACATGCACCATTAAAACAACACAAAATATGTATTGAATCAATAAATATTAAAGTCACAAAATAACTATAGAATAAACCCTGATCTGAAATTTATAACATCATAAACATAATAGACATCTAGAAGTTCAGTTTACATATCTTCTTGTTTTATCCACTTTTGTAAGATGGCAGCTACATTTTTTGGAATATTTTATGTTCTTAAATAGTCTTGAGGGTCTTGGCGGTGTAACTAGGGTTTTCACCATTCGATCGGTTCCAAAATTACCTTCAAACCTCAAAATAAATGAAAAATCTTATGTTTGGGAAGTGTCTATCATGATCGTGATGCTGGAGAAAGAACCTCTATCACAATCGTAACATGGCATCGATGATCGTGACCGTGCCATGCAACCCATACACATTCTAGCTTTTTTCCTTTTTCACTTATCTTCCATCACTAATAAACACATCAAATACCTCAAGAAACACAAGATTAAGATCCAAGATCATGCTCTAACCTCTATAACACATAAAATATAAAAAAAAACACACTAGCATAATTCTAACCCTATACATATTATAATCTTCTAATTCTCACCTTCAAACACATTAAAACACCTATCAAAACATACTATAAACTACACCTATCAAACCCAAACATGTTTGATCATGTCGTTTGAGCTTTAAAATTTATAAGGCCTCAAATATTGCAAGCATACAGGTCACGATTGTAGTATAAGAGGTGTTGATCCCACGAGGAGCGGGATTAATCTAATTCTATGTTATCTAAGGCAAAGGAAATTGAAATTATATAATTGAAATTCACAAGAAAAGTACAATCAAGAAATTGATTGGCAAGGGTTGTAATTCAAAAATTAACACAAAAGAAATGAAATTTTAGCAATATAGAAACACAATAGAAATCAAAGAAGAGAAATTAACCAATTTATGAGAAAGGAGATTTTACTTATCATTAATGCTAACCTAGCCAATTATGTGTCAATAAAGTGTCAGTTCTAGACTGTCCTAGGGCTTATTACTCTCTCTCGAGTTATAATCATTAAATTCTAAATTATAAACCCTAATTACATTATAGAATTTGCAATCTCTCAATTCACAAATTATCCAAAACCTAATTAGATCTTAAGCACTCTAATAAACTATCGAAACATCACACGGGATCTCCCTCTACACATTTACCAATATGATTTATTACAATTTATATTAAATCACCTAACTGCACAATTACCAATATGATTCATTACAGTTTCTATTAAATCGTACAACTCTCATTAATCCGATTTAATCATTTTTCATTCAATTCACCCTCTCTGTTTATTACTGAATTATGCAATAATGTAATTAAATCATGACATTCATCCAAATAACATAATCAACTAAATTATCATTAAATCAAAATGAAATAACAAAGGAGAGTTTAGAACATCATTAATATTCCAAATCCTATCATCATATTATCCATCTCAATTCTATACATCAACAAAATCAAAATGAAAAGGAAATACAACTTAATATAGACAATGGAAGGCAGCGACGTCAAAAACCTCTTGATTCATGAAGCACATCAAGTCAGCATTATCTTCCTCTTCCTTCTTCTCTCTCTCTCTCTCTTGGTATTCTCAATTTAGGATTTCAACAGCGGCTGCTTGGAAGCTCTCTTCTCTACCTCTTTATGTTCTTTTTATACTTCTTTATGTTTTGGGTAACCCTAGGGTTCAAGTTTCGAAAGGTCCAAAAAATCCCTCGAAATATGAAGTTCATAAACTTCTATGCATTTACCTGACGTAGGTCACGATCGTGGCATGTAGGCCATGGGCTATTCCTTAAGCTACTGTCACGATCGTGGCATGCAAGCCATAATCATGGGCCAAACTTGGAGCTTCTGTCACGATCATGGCTTACCTACCACGATCTTAGGCCTATATTGTGGCCTGAATTCCCTTCAAAATTCTTCCGCTCTTCGATATTAACCTTGAAACACTGGCAAACACATTAAGGTACCTCAAAAACATAATATTTAAGCTCAAAGACTTTTACTAGTCCATAAAACACTTAAAACATAAATAAGTCATGAACTAGCTCAATTTTAACCTAAATATATACCAAGTGATCGAATTAACGGCTAAACACATATCAAACTATGCCTTAAAATACAATGCAATTTACACTTATCAATGTTCTTCAAAGTTGATTTCCCTTCGAACTGAAAGGAAGAAGGTTAGCTCCTCATAGCTCTCAACAAGGTAAGAAATATACCCCCTTTTATGTCTATAAAACTCTTCTCCTTTTTCTTTGGTCGGTTAAATGTCCTTTTATAGTAAAATTAGGGTTTTGTAAGAAACATGATTAGCTACATTTTTGCCCCAATTTACAAACATAATAGTCTCGATGAGTTACACGACCACTTACACGGTTGTGTAGCTTATTTATATGGTTGTGTAAGTCCACACATTGCATATAGGTTACTAGAGAAGCTAAAACTGTATCATTGCAATCATACACACATTTAGAGAGTTACACAGTCGTGTAGATTGTAGGAACTTCAGTTCTTTCATTTTTTCAATCCCATCTTCACCTAATTCATCTCCTTCTTATTCCAAAAAGATAAATAAGATTGAACATTAATATAACAATGCCAAGGATTCATTTTAGTTCTTGCTCTTTCTAATTGTATGTAAAATAAAATATGAATCAAAATAAGTATCATAAGCACATCATAAAATTAATCAATAAGAATTATAAAGTAAATATATAGCCAATCAAGCACTCATCACATCCTATTCTTGCTTGAAAATGATGGACATAGCTGAATTACACACCACTTGTACAGTTGGGATGGGAAAATGATGCATTTATGGTATGATAATTGGATGGGATTTAGTCCTCTCATTCATCACTAAAATGTGGTGATAAGCATAGGAAGCTATCCTATTTATGCCAGAGTATGCTCTTTGATGGTTGGGAGATGATGGATTGAGTTTCCTATTAAAATTATACACTTTGCCCTTCCTTATTATCCTATCCAATTCTTCAGGATGGTTATTAACAAAATAATGAAATAGCAAAAAATTAAAATTGTAACTGCTTATCTGAAAATGTAAGGCGTCGTGAAAAATCACTACCCTAAGTTGGAAATTCCCCCTCTACGGTGCAACAAGATAACAAGATTCGACCCCAGGGTTAACGCCTCCTCCATCAGCTTTGATGCACTCCAAATTGTAGAGTATGAACTATCTTTGGGAAGTAATAACAGCAAAAGAACAAAGATGGTATGAGATATGAAGAAGATGCGTGTGTATTATTGATATGGAAGGAGATATGCATGTATTGTTAAGTGTCTGTAGAAAAACTTTGTGTGTTGTATGGAGAAATGAAAAACACGACAACCAAAGAAGAAGTGGGAGATAAGCTGATGCAT
This sequence comes from Erythroxylum oxycarpum, assembly GCA_025629785.1. NCBI lineage: Eukaryota > Viridiplantae > Streptophyta > Magnoliopsida > Malpighiales > Erythroxylaceae > Erythroxylum > Erythroxylum oxycarpum. The sequence goes on along the minus strand of JAOTAZ010000007.1, from coordinate 12,866,957 downwards.
GGGTTGTGTATATATATATACACAGAGAGAGAGAGAGAGAGAGGAGAGCTTTGTATGTTAAACATGATTTAAAGAGATATTAAAGTATATTAAAGTTATAAACGTTGCATGATAATGGCAGTAATAACATTATAATTGTTATTAGTAACTAATAATTATTAAAAACACATTAAGCAGGTTTTGGAATAACGACTCCAACAATGCCCCACTTGGTCCAAAACTTGGTAAACAAACTGCAACAATTTAGGAGCAAGATTGACGAACATCCAAGTGAACTAAGTTTTAAACGTGACGATATGTGTCGTCAAGCATATAAAAATTAATATCTTATTTCTACCCTTAATTAATTAATAACTTAGTATAGGGTGAAATAAGAGTAGATACCACAAAGAGAGTATTGTTTATTAAAATTTCATTTCAAATGCAAATAAAAGTATTAACCAAGTAAATGTATGTAATTATAATTCCAAAGTAAAATTCGTTTAAAAAAATCAGCCCATAAAACAAAGTGAAACACCTATAACTTGATGTTTAATTTAGCTCAAACTCATGCACAACTTTTACCCATGTTATTTACCAAATTTCAACCCCTTAAATCAAAAAATTATGATCTTGAAACCCCTCAAATCAGATCTGGAAATTACATACTAAAACAACATGTAATTTGTTAGTTTCGCCTCATTGAACTTTAAAGATTGTATTATACTTCAATCCCTTTAATAACCCAACACGTGAGCTGTCATTTATCATGTTTTTGGCACTTAAAACACATTAAAATCATGGTAAACTTCAGAAAATCAGAACAGAATGCACAGCTCAAAAACAAAGAGCAAACAACGCAAATTCAGCTTTTTCGACCATTCAAGATTGCTTCTTTCAAGTTCATTTAATTTCATGAATCTTTTCATCTTTCACTAGAATTTCCAGACATATTAAACTAAAACATTTGTCAAAATCATGCTGAGAAATCAAGAAAATAGCAGTAAACAATCAGCTCTCAAATCTAATTGCATAAATAGTCTAATAATAACACCTTCATTTTGAAGTTGCATATTTCTAAAAATTCCAACTTAAGGAAATTAATTTCTGCAAATTTTATAATTTCAATACAGCATTTAAATAACTCTCTAAACATACCCAAACATAAAATAAGTATAAATGACTATTTCCATGCCATAGATTAATCATAATCTAGCAAATACATAAATTATACGCAGCTGGACAGCAACCTGCACATCAAATTAGATGTTGTATTTTTTATGTTTCTTCTTTTCAAAGATGTTTTAGGCCTCCAAGATTTGACCTTTGAGACTTATAAAATCAGGAAATATAAAATGAGATGTGGAAAAAAATCACAAGTAAACATTTAAATATAGCATAAACAGAATAGGTAGGGGAAGTTTTCTCATCAATCACTTTACTACATATCCTTTAAATTCCTTATTCAATTACAGATTTCAATAAAGATGTTCTCCAATTCATTTTTCAAAACTTAGTGTTGAATTCCTTCAACTTATGACCTCATCTAATAGGAAAGCATAGTATATCATAAACCTTACCACACACATGTAAATATGAGAAAGGGGATCAATCGAAAACGAGAACAAATTAATTAGAACAGAAACTTTTAACATTAAGAACATAATATAAACAAAATTTGAACATGCATATTAAAAAGTGATCAAGCATACATTAAGCCTGTTGGCCCCCGAAATTCTTCTTGAGGAATTAAGCATGATTTACATGACTTATGAGGTTTGATGGATTAATTTTTGGAGCTAAGTATTTGTGTCAAGGTTAAT
>JAOTAZ010000007.1:12595444-12618742 GCA_025629785.1 Erythroxylum oxycarpum | reverse complement strand
CCCTCAATTTTATTCAAATTTTAGTTACAATTTAATACCGATTGAACTGTTTAAATTTTAGACATCTTATTTTACCGATTTAGCTTTCGATTTGATTTTTAAAACATCAATTATAATCATTATTTGTTGACTCATTAAGTAAATTCTTTTAGCAAAATTGGATGGTTTATATAATTTTTTTTCCTACCCCTTTTCTGTAGAGCACATCTGGGTAAAGAAACTTACGGTGAGCTACTTTTCTTTTTGCTCTCCACGAAAAAGCGGGAGTAGTCAAGTATTAGCGAAAGACACCTTATTTCCTTCAAATTGACGGAAAGTGATAACTTTGAGGGACAAAGTTGTTTCCATTACTATACAAGCTTTCTAGCACCTAATTCTCAAGCAGCATTGACAATGTGTATGCCATTATTGACTGGAAGGACAAATATCTTGCGCAGTACATGCACAGCATATTTGACATATCCTAGAAAGCTGCCCTCCTCGTCTCATTTGAATATCTTCCAAAAGTTGGATGACTGTAATGGAATTTAGTCTTTACGAATGAGAATGAAAGTTTCACACTTTGGCTTATTGATATGCGATGTGGTAAAAGATATATACGTATATTCTAAATTCAGATCTCTGTCCAATATTATTCTGTCTTATAGAACCTCAACTATTTATTTTATAGGACTCACGCGAGATTCACGCAGGACCTACATAAATAAATGACTAAAATTTATTAGACACAATAAGACACCACAATATTGGACAAAAAATTTGGACTCATATATCCCTTATTATTGGAATGGTGGTGGTCATATCATCAAATACTTGCGATCATTGTGTTGTGTGATTCTCATATAATTTCATCAGCTTAATGATCTATCCCTGATTTGTTCAATTAAGTATATGCAAGTGAATGATTATCTCGTTATTAAACCTGCTTAACATGAGCCAATTAAGCACATCATCATTTATACGGCATACCTAAAAACTAGAGAATGGACTTCCTCTTCCTTTTTCATTTTTGCTTTAGCTCGTAATCCAGTCTCCAAGCATTATTGCTTCTATCATCATCACATATCCAATTATTCAATTTGGGAATGATATCTGAATGATCAGTGGGATATAATGTGAAAGAGAGGACTACTCATTGTTTAATCTATTTAGAGAATGATCATTGGGTATTACGTGTAGGGATCAAATCTTATGTGCGCAAAACTCTGTGTTAATCTTGTTTCAAACGTTCTTATTTACACAAATATGTAAGTTTAGAGAAACAGAATTGGCACAAGATTATGAATACAGGAGATCTTGTCTTTTTGAGTGTGTCTAATGATGAAGTATTTTATAATTTTTAAAAATAATTTAGCATGCTAATGTTGATATTATCCTGATCAAAACTACATGTAGGTGCATATTCATATGAGTGGGTGTTACTATTAAATCTTTTGATTTCTTCAACAATTGGACAAGCATAAAGCGAAAGCCGACGCGTAGAAGTAGAAAAAGTAGCCAACTCTACAGGCGCAGTTTGCAATTCGGCGGAGTAATAATGGCACAAAGGCAATGGTGGTCTCTACAGCACTTTTAGGTTGCCATGTTGAGTAGATTAACCTCGAGTTTTGAGCAAAATGGACTGTTTTTGTCCAAACTCCTACCTTTTCTTTTTCTCTCTCTAAAGGCCATGAAACTGGGAGAGGAGAGGTGACCAAACAAGAAGAAGAAGAAGAAGAAGATGATGACAGAGAAGAAAAGCAGTCAACAAATGACAAAGGGTTAATTCTTTTGCTTTTGATGACTTCTATGATTAGGCATCATTTATAGTTCTTGGGATCAATCAATCCACACATCATTATTTTTGGACACACTGTACCTTTTAGTTGTTTCCATAAAGATTGAGATTAAAACAAAAACCAATTTTTTAATCAACAATTAATTAAGATGTTCATGTTGGAAAGTGGATCATGCTTGAATTATCCCACGAACAGAAAGAAAGATCCACAAATGGCCATCTCAAATTCCTAATGTCGTTGTTACTGTAATAAAATAAGAACTGAGAACGGCCGGAAAGATGGAAGAAATGAGAAGACGATCATCGATTCCTTTGCCTGATCGAAGGAAAGATAACTCTATGCATATACATACTACTTCTTAACCCCACCATCTGTTCATCGTGTTCTACTGTATGCCCCCACTCCACCTAAAACCTAACAAAGTACAAGGTAACCACCCTTTTACTACCCAAATTTCCGAAAAACAAACATTCAACTTGGAAAGAGCTTGACATCCATTTTCATGGAGCTGGCCAACCCAATTCTAACCAGCTTAATTACTCGTTTAAGGAAAAAAAAAAAAAAGAGCTCAGACTCTGAGCAAGTAGATGCTAAGCTCAGGTGCTCCATTGCTGTCAGGATTGGTCATGTAGAAAGCCTCAGAATCTCTGGACCCAACAATCCTCTCAAATTTAGCCCTCATGTACATGAGTTCACCATCACCTCCAGTCTCAGTTGCACTTGCAGGCAAAACACCTGCACCCATTGAAATAGGCTCCACAGCTTTCAACACATTCCACTCTTTAGGCCCACATTCCCTTCTTGTAGCGAACCCACTCTTCTTACCGTTGCAGTAAGTCCTCCACATAGGCTCTTCCAGCAATCTCACTCCTTTCTTTTCCTCTTCCTTCTGCTTGTCACACTCCAACGCGATTCTCACCAACCCAGACGCCATTTCTCGAACCAATCCGCTTATTGGGGTGGCTAGTTCAATGAGAAAAGCTGGTGGCGAGTTGGCATCTCTTTGAAATGCAAAATGAACATGACCTCGCCGAGACCCAAAAAGTGTTCCTATAACTCGACGTCCAAGCCCGACCTGGAGGTTTGCTCGGTTTCTGCCCAAGGTTGCAAGTACTGAACGAAGCCTAGCGACCGCTACAGTAGGAAGTCTCTTCTTTGGGGTCTGGATAGAGACATGGGACTTGTTAGGATTTTCCATTTTGTTTTCCTCTGGTGGAGGCTTGAAGGTTTGAGGTTGTTCATCGTCTTCAGTTCCAACCTTTTTGGTCCAGTAGAAGTGTCTCTTGGACGAGTCATCTTGAGCCATTAGTGCATAATAAAACCAAGAAGAAGACTAGTCCTTATAGATGGTGCGTAGTAGTCTTTAATTGATTGCGGGGCTTCAAGTTTACTTCTTTGTTTCGAAGCCCTTTGTTGCTATAGTGACAGGGAGAATCCTGACAAAGAAACATAGTGTGCCCCACCCAATGTCTTGGGCTTTGAAAGAAAAAGAAAAGAGAGGAATCTTAAGGGGACAACAGGGTTGTGATTTCACTTTCTTAGGACCAGGAGGGATAAGGAGAGACGGATTTGGCTTGACTGCCTTGACTTAGAATTCCCATGAGCATGGCAACTGGTAAAGTTAAGCAACAAACCACATAAGCAAAGCCGTCAACTTTCACATTCGGAATCAGACACGCTCACGTCACCAAACCAATGCTTCCCCAGTTTATCAAGTGCTTCAGGGCTTTGTTGGGTCCGAAAGAGTAAAATTGTAGGAATGTCCCCATTTCGCCTTCTTTCCAACTGGCACCTCTCCTCAACGTTTTCGTGGCCCGCCCAGTGTCATGACTCCATCTCTTTCGCATGGTTTCATCAGAAGAAATATACTTTGAGGCGTCGCTATCGTCATGCTGCTAAGAAACCTGTATTATCAGAGCAGTGTCTAGATAACATAGTCCGTACAACATGACACGAGTTGTTTTGTCTTCGGATCAATTATTCACAAAGGGGACCAAACAGTATTTGCAATGGATAACCAGAAAAAGTGATAAGTGTTTTTTTTTTGGATCGAGTTAATGGTACAAACTACAGACAATAGGGTATATACTAAATAGTGTTCTAACTTAATAGCAGAGATTTGACAAACTTGCACTAATTTTACATACAACTTATATAGACAACGATCCACAGCTTAAGACAGTGCACTCGTCAAATAACTTTTGTACATTATCTAAGTAAACGGAGGTTAGAGGCAAAGGAAAGGAAAAAACAAGGATGTTTGCCTATCATTTCTAAAATCATTTTCATTATGGCCTAAAGGTTAGCTCTCTAAACTTTGATTAGTCTCTGGCTGCTGTTTAGGGGGAATAGTTCCCCCGTTCATTCTCGCACGCGCCTCAGCAAACATCCTCTGCTGCTCTGCTGCTGCTTCTTCCTCTGTCATTTCCACTCCATTATTCCATTTACCACCTCTCAAAGAGTCCTGCTGGAAGGCAACCACAAAAAAGTAAGAAGCTCAGTTAAACTGTATCAACTTCCGAACAGTCAATTTCCAAAACCGCTTGAAAATTAACGTCAAACATAACAACGAGGAACCAAGCCTCAATAGCTGTTTCACTATTCTTATTAGGCAAATAAATATGAGAAGGCACATTCTCCATTGTAATGAGAAGCTCTTATCCATTTTCTAATCTCTTGTAGCACAAAAATGCATAAGGCCATTAATATAATTTTTGAGTTACCATAGTCTCAAGCCTGTGCTGTTCATATGCTGAATAAACCTCATTAATGTACTCTCCAAATCCAAGAACCTGATTTATCAAAAACGAAATCAGTCCAAAGGTGCAGATACACACAAGTAAATAGTTTGTATCAAAAGCAATAAAACAGTGGTTAATCTCAACTTCTAATATGCAGTTAAATGCACACATGTAACATGACGAGCTCCAAATTTGGCTTCTGTGAAACAAAACAAAATTGATTGAGCTGTTTGTGGATTGAAAAATAGTAACTTTATACAACAACGAGATGAACATGGAAAGACAAAGCTTCTGATTTCACGAGAAAACATCACAGTTTACGACATTGACAAAAATAACATTGTAGATGACAGTACATTAATATTTGTGAGGTGAAGTTTCCTCAAAATATGAGGACCAAAGGCTATTCTACCATAAAATTCTTTGTAAATATATACATTGAAAAGTGTAAATATTTAAAAAAACCCTCACCACATGCATCTAAGAAAGTTTGGACCATGATTAATGAGGAGATATTACCACCTCCCTAGTCACCAAGCTAAAACCTAGGTAGTTAATCTACCATAGAAGCTATACAACTACAAAGATGATGACTAGAATCTCAACTTGCAATTAAACTTTTTCCTGTGACTAAAGTATCAGATCTGTAGAATAATAAGTTGATCGAATCATCCAAAAACAAAGGGAAAAAAACAAAAGGGAAGCATGAATGGCATGAATTTCTCATGAATTCGTTTCCTACACTCATACAATCTAAAATATGTTGAATATGTGAAAAGAATAGGCCTATGAGTGGCTAGTCTCATAATTTAAAATTCAAGTAACATGGAAGTTAGGAGGCCACACATCATAAATTCAGAAAAAAAAGGGCAGAAGATCAATTACATCTAAAGCCTTCAACACATGCTCGGGGGCAATTGTTCGCTTATCCTCTTTGTTGCACACTTCATTGGACTCTGATGAAACGAGGTTTATAAATTCTGAAATAAAGAAACTTTATTCTGTTACTATTAGTAAGATAAATTGCCAGCAAATAGCAAGAATCATTGACTTCTTTCCATAAAAGAGAACTGAAAGTGATTATCAAACACGAACGAAAAACACTTGAAATTTGCACCCTAAACCTTACAGGTTTCAGAATATCAACATTGGAGAGCTTTTCATCTTCACAAAATGCATAATGACATTGTTTGCACTTGCACAAATGTGACAAAATAACAATAAGGATGGCAAATGTAACAAAGAGCCAACAACAGACTTAGAATAAACAACCGGCTGGATTCTGTAACTGATAAGTTTGAGTTACAGTTTCAGAACTAAATATATATGAGTTAATTTTCTCAGGTGTATGCAAATGCAACAAGTAGCTCTGATTGATGATTAGCAAATAGAACAGTACAATCTTAGCTACAAAAGCTAAAAATGGTCGTCCAAGATTCCTCTCTATTGACCTCCCTCTTTTCTTTACTCAATGAAAGAGATAGATATCATTACATCTATAATAAAAAACAAAACCTTTTAACCATACGCAAACCACTGTTTGAGCATTAACAAATTATCAACCTATAGGTCTGTACCAAATAAAACCAACATAAAGAAGATAACCTTGAATTTTAAAATAAAACATTAAATTAGAGTTAGGTAAGAAATATAATAAATTAACAGAATTACCTCACCTACACAACATTCAATCAAAAGATCCTGAGCATCTCTTGCAACACGAACATCAGGAGGCAACATCTCTTTAATAATTTTCGTCATAGTTGCTGGAGAAAATATTCGGCATAGTTTCCAATAAGCAACCAATGATAAAATATAGTAATTCTATTTGGTGTGCAGTTAAGCATCCAACACAGTTAACAACCAACACTAGTACAAATTAAAAAGTTCCAAGGGCTAAGGAATTTGCCAGCGGCAGAATGCCCATTTCCATCCCCTAAAAGTGCAATTTCAAGAACCCTGAAAAAGCTACCCACGACTTTAGTTGCGGGTATGCCACAAGCCTGCAAGCTTAAGTATTTCAATTCCAACTTTATCCACAGGATTTAACACATATCACTAGTGTTTCAATTTCTAAGCACAAAAGCAGAACCATAAGCATTATCCCACTCTGGCGATAACGTAGGTCCATCACTCAGATTTTGTTGGTGTAATGTGTGCATCTGCCCTTCCAAAAGTCAATATCCAGACAGTAAATAGACAACAACATGGAAGATGAACAAAGTAGCGAGACTGAGAAGAAGGAATATCAATACAAGTACAGCGTCAAGCATGTGAATTCACTCAACGGTCTGCATAACCAATACAGTTATCCAAAGTCGAATTCACTAATTCATTAGTTCGCCGAGAATCTTCAATCTTCGAAATTTTAGCAGAAAGAAACATGACAATTAATAACTCAAAAAGAAATTTTTAGAAAATACACATAAAAGTACGAATTTTTAGGAAAAAAGTACCTTTAGGAAGAGAAGCATCCTCTTTCGATTTACCCACAATATCCATCGGTTCCATCTTCAAACTTCGAAACCTAGAATCATATTTAAGAAAAAGAAATAATATATACATGTGTAATCAAAACCAACAAGGGCGCCGGATCTCAAACATGGCCAGTAAAGACAAAATTTATGAGAGATTTGACTCACCGAGTCGGCGGGGAGATATCGCAAGAGCCTACGAGCTTAGAAAACGCGTGAAGCGATTGGAGATCGGAGTCTTAGGATAAGGGATCGAACGGAAGAGGCTGGGATAGGGCATGATCGATGATAGCATGTATTTAATGTGGATCTGATCAGAAAAGTCTTGTTGATTATTGGCTTTTGTGTTCCACATTAACAAAGGCAAGTCTCGGTCGCAGGCGATAATTCCATTCCAAAACTCTTATCAGTGTTTTTCCTATTTTCTTTTTTCACGCGCTTATTTGGCGCGTTGTTGGAACCTAAAATGCGGGGTGCAAATGGTTTGGGATGGTGTAGTGCACCGCAGCGAAGGGTGTAGTGCACCGCAGCGAAGGGTGAGTGGAAATGGTTAGCGTATTATCCACTTTGGTTGAGATAAAAACCATTTTTAACAGGTCTTTTTCTGGTAATTTTATGATTATGCAGATTTACCTTTTCCAAATTGATTTTAAATAATAACGCAAAATTCCAGATCGAACGTCATGTCGTTTGTTGCTCACCTTTCTCAAGCCTATGCCTCTGGATTCTACCAGTGACGCCAGTCTTCTTCGTGACCAATTTCACTCTCCAAACCCTCGGACTCAATAATAAAATTTCAATATTCGATCTGCTTTGAGTTTTGAATCACAACAAAATGGACGCCGATGAAGACGATTACGTGTTCTACGGTACACCGATTGAGCGTGAGGAAGAGCTCACCAGCCGCAGGAAGAAAGCTGTCGCCGAGGCGTCTGGTCACCTGCGGAGTCTTCCGTCTTGGAAACAAGAGGTATCATACTTAATTCCTTTCCTTTTTCTTTTCCTTTCTGTTGGGTTGATTAGAAACTGAAGGGCTTGTGGAAGTTGATTATGACTGAAACTGACGATGTGTAATTCTTAAGAAAAGGTAATGTTTATAGTGTAAGAAGCTCATTTTACCTGATTTAATTGTTTGGCTGCTTAAAGTGGGTGGCATTGGAATGCCGATACTGTGGTTTGTTTCCTCACCATTTAGATATCTCTATGTTTGGTTTTTCAGTTGTCATTCGTTTCTTGGAATATGTTTTTTAGGTCAGAGATGAAGAAGGACGCAGAAGATTCCATGGAGCATTTACTGGTGGATTCTCTGCTGGTTATTATAATACAGTGGGGTCAAAGGAGGGTATGATTTTCATCGAGTGATTTTTGATTGCTTCTCTTGCTAATATGTTTCTGAATGGGTGCCGTTGGATTAATCTGTGAGAAACATGCTGCAGGTTGGACTCCCTCGTCATTTACATCTTCTAGGAAAAACAGAGCTGAAGTTAAAAAGCAAAGCATTCATAACTTCTTAGATGAAGATGAGAGAGCAGTATGGTCTTATCTTATTTGTTATGTTTTCTGGAGTTTTAACTGAGTGTTACAACCCTTTTAGCAGTAAATAAGAATACTGTGACACATATTGAATAAATAATGATCCCAAATATTATGTCACCACTCCAATATTTATGGAAATTGTTAATCGTTTCTTTGTTATCACCATTTCCATCTGCTAATTGGATGCCATAGTCATCAGTTTCTGTGGTTAGGGTGGTTAACATATCTTCATGGATAAGTTGTCAAAATGTATAAGCCATATGTTTCTTCAAATGTATCTTTTCGTTATAATGGTTGTCAGTGAGTTTCCTTGGTGGCCTCTCTTTATTTTTTAACTTCTAATCTTGGTGTTGCAAATTATGATGCACTTACATTCCTAATGAATGGACTTTTAATTACCTGATTTTTATCCTTTTTTCAATGTGATTTTGTCTTTAGGAATTAGAAGCTAGATCATTGGGTACATCATCACAGTTTGATACATTTGGATTCACTGCTGCCGAAGTTGCTCGTAGACAAGCTGATAAAGAACAACAACACAGGTTTCCAAACAATATGTGATAAATTGCTTCCTATTGATGATTGCCTTTACCCCTTCCAATATTTTTATTGTTATACATGGAGGATATTCTATTCAACTACCATTTTTTTTCCTTGTATATGGTGATGCCACCTTAGTTTGTCGAGTTTCGTGTTTTGTTGATTTGAAAGATAAATTAAAATCTTTATTTTATGTTTTCCATTATTTTTATGGAAGGAGTTACTAGATGTTCCATGATTTCTATCATATTTACTATTTCATGATGACTGCTGTCATCTAGCCTTTTTTAAGTTATGGCCAAGGCTTTAGCCTTTGAGGCATGCGCTAAGTTATGCTATTCTGGATGCACAGTGCAAGCTGAAATTAACTTTTTTTTTATGAGGATAAAAACATTCCAAGATTTCCACTACTCATAGCCATCTCTCTTTTGTTTCTATGCGCATTTCTGCACCTCCTTAAGACTTTGTCAACCCATTAACCTGTGCATGTCAAAGCATATTCGTGATATTAGACTCATATTGAAGCATTTTTTATATCACATACAAGTGCAATTACCCAACTTCTTGTGTGCCTATCTCTTATTCCTGTTGTATCCATTTCCTTTTTAGTGATTTCCCAAAGTGTGCTGTCTAGATTACCATGTTATATTTTGTTCACAATGAGCTTTAGAGTTCAGTTATTTGGATGATAATATTTCTAAGGCTTAATTATATTGGACTTTCTTGTAGTTTGTTTCTTTTCATTTCAACCCTCGAATTTTAAGAACTATTACTTACCCTCTTGTGGTATCTAACACACAACCTCCCTCCATCACATTCTATTAGTTGCCATCCACTCATAGTCCCAAAATGGAGTCATATTGGGGTTTAAGAATTTTAATACTACATCATATTGGGTTAAAAAATGGATAGTAAACCAAGAAAATATAACGAATAGGGTTGTGTGTTAGCTAAACAATACCAGAAGAGGGTAAGTTATAATTTTTAAAATATGAGGGTTGCAATGGAAAAGGTCAAATTGTAAGGGAGCTCAACCTCTATAACCATGTTTCTAAAGTTGTTAACGTACGTGAGAACTGCAAGTTGTTTGTATTTTGTCAATGAGTTGTCAGCTTTTATATTCCTATAATCCAAAGAATCCATAGTTGTGACTTTATTACAAAATTTTGTTTATGGACATTAAAGGATTCTTGGCTATTATTTTCGTACATAATAAGTTTAATCATTAACATGTAAGTACTCTCATTTTTGGCAGCTTGATACATTTTTATTTTGATATTTTTGTCTTTATGAGAGTTAGTTCCAATTTCTTTATTGCTTTGTTTAGCAGGCAATCAGTTATTCCTGGACCTGTTCCTGATGAGATAGTTCTCCCGGCAGCACAATCTATTGGTTTGTTCGGACTCTGTAATCGTGTTATACTTGGACCTTTTTTTAACTAGCTAAGCACTTTAACCTCACATCTTCTTATTGGTTAGGTGTAAAATTACTACTGAAAATGGGATGGAGACATGGCCATTCAATTAAGGATTCTCGTGCAACTTCTCTCTATGGTAATTTTCTACTCTTTTGATTTGTGTTTTGGGTCCCATATAATAAAACTTTTGCATCTAGTTTTTATTGAAGGTCCATTTTCATGTAATAGTAGTCATCTTTAGTTTTATTGAAGAAGATTTTTTGTGGGAGCTTGAGTTTAGAAATATTGATAGGAATTTAACGTTCCATAGGTTGATTTTAATAGAAATCTAATGCTTTAGCTTACAATCATATATTTTTGTTTTTATGTTTGGCAGATGCTCGTAGAGAAGCTAGGAAAGCTTTGCTTGCATTTTCTTCTGATAATGCAAAAGGACAGTTTACTGATTATGAGTCTGGTGACATTGACCTTGAAAACGTTGAGGTTCAGTTTGCCAATGATGATCTTCAGTCTTCTAGAAGCACTCCTGTGAGAATCTTTTCTCATTGTTCTAACATGTTATCTTGCATGTTTGCTTTATTGGTTATTCCTCGAATCTTTCATAACTTTTGTAGTTCTTATTGTTTTTTTTCCCCTTATCATTATCATTGTTGCTACAATGATTGTGCAAGTTCATATTAGATTAGCTTAGGAATTGGTCCGAAAACCAGTCTGCAGTTGTACATGCTATGTTAGAATTATGCATCGTAAGTTTTGCCCAACTCAAGAAGTATAGAGATGGTTGATTGGAATGCAATTTGATGGCCTTGGCAAATTTTGATTTCTCTATCATGAACTTGATGTCATTTTGGTTACCAAGAAGATTTTTGTGGTTAGAACGGGTTACGTGAGTTATATTGGGTGGTATGTTGACTAGATTGATGTGTTTTTGCAGTAGATCTGGTCATAGGATGACTCATAGGGAAAATTTCTTTTCCTTACTAGAGTTCTTCCCCTTTGTAGGCCCTATAATTGCTATCTAGAAAACTCGTCCTTGACAAGCCTTCTATTAGCTATTTTTACGAAAAATTTTGACTACTATCTTATTCATTGTAATGCCCTTTAAATAGGATCAAAATAGAGTTTTTAGGTAGTAAACATAAAATAGGAATATGCTAACTTATTCTCCTACTAAAAATAGACTTATGAAAATAATAGAATAACTAAGTAAGATGACTACTGCCTAAATAAGATAATCACTGCAATTACTTCCTAATCAAGTTGATTTTCACTCTTAAGAGTGCATCTTACATATCATTACTTCCACCTAGACTAAGAGCTTGTCCTTAAGTTCGAACTTAGGATAACTTTGGATATCTTGGCTTTCTTTCATCCTCCTCCATCATCCTCTTCTTCAGATTTTACCAATTCTACAAAAAACAACTTCTGACATTTATGTCCCCGCTAGAATGCTTCATTACAATTGAAGTAAAGCCCCTTTGCCTGTCGCTTCTCGATCTCTGCCTTTGTTAACTTATTTAAAAAAGGCATATTGTGCTCTTAATTTTGAATGTTGCCTCAAAATTTTTCTTACATGCAGTTGTCCATCCAATGGTTGCTTTCGATTTGCTCCTAGCAAGTGTTGCCTTAGGTTTCCTCCCTAAAACAACTTGGTTGCTCCTTAATTTCTTATCATAAGTGCAGGTTAGATTCATATATAGCAGCTCCTAAGCTATTTGACTACTACGATTCTACTTCCAATCACAATCCTTTCATAGTAGTGAATTGGCTGATTTGTTACTTTGGGCTAGTAAGTGTTGGAACTCCTTCTGAAAACCTTCATCTATTTCTATTTGCTTTAGGTTGGCCATTTCGCCTAGGGGGTTGAGGCTCACGGGGGAACCGAACTTCAGGTAACATTGCTTTGTAAATGCCCCTCAATCCGTGTTCTCCTCCTTTTGCCTCACCTTGTAAAACCATAGTTGTGCCTCCCTATTAAGATGGATTACTATCAACTCCACATTCTCTCCTTCCGAAATTTGTTGATTTTCAAAAAGTTATTCACGCTTATGAATCCAAATCAACAGATTGTTAGTACCATCAAATGAAGGAACTTGTAATTTAGAATACCTAGGAAAAATAGTCCCTCTAACTTTCCCAACACTTCTCTCCTCCCTTTGGTCTCTACAACTATGCTTTTCACTTCATTGTTCTTATTGCGCCACTTCAACTCTTGCATAATCTCTTTCAACTACGTGTTTAAGAACTTTTTGTTGGATTTTTGCTGGTCCTCCACCATAGACAACCTCTATTTGGTATTTCTCATGAACATCTCCATTTGGCTTGACAAGTCTATAGGGTCGTCCATGATGTTTGGCTTTGATACCAAATTGATGTGTTTTTGCATAGAATCTAGTCACGGGCGACTCATAGGGAAATTCTCTTCCCTCCTACTATAGTTTTGATGGGCCTCTGGTGTAATTTGTGCATAAGAGGAAAAGGGAGAAAAATGGCCCATGCAATTCAATGTCCAACCCAACGAAATGACCAACAGAAGATTGATTTGTGTTGGTTATGTTGTTTTTGCACTCAACTACCATTGCTATGATTACCTGCTGAGGTAGTCTTAGTTAGTTATCCTATTTTCATGTGTATATGTATTCATGACCGAGGAAGAGAGGGCCTAGTTGTTATCTTGTGAAACAACTCTGTTGGGTCCTTGTGGAGAGGGACAACATTCTCAGATATCCATCAATTTTTTCTATATTCTCCATCCCTATCAGTATACATTATCTCTCTTTTTTCTCCGAATTCTTCATACTTCTTTTTTCCTTCATTCTTCTCGTTGGTATTTATCGAGTTCATCCCCTTTCTAGGCCCTATGGTTGTGGTTTAGAAAACATGTCCTTAGTAAGCTTTTTATCAATTATTTGTATGGAAAATTCTGACTACTTTCTTATCCATCGTAATGCCCTTTAAATATGCTCATTACATAATAGTTTTTAGGATGTAAAAATAAAATAGGAATCTTCTAACTTATTCTCCTACTAAAAATATACTTATGAAAATAATACTACCCAACTAAGATGACTATGAACTAAATAAGATCATTACTGAAGCTACTTTTTAATCAAGAGATCTTATATATTTTCTTCCCTAAGAATGCATCTTGCATATCATAGGTCCTGCTATTACTGCCAACTTGAATTGTTTGCATTTTACTAGAATCAAGTAACAAGTGAAAATGAATGGAATATTACAAGAAAAGATAACATAACCTACACATGGTTTTTGTTGATGTAAAGAAGGCATATGACGGGATACCTAGAGAAATCATGCGGAGATTTTTAGAAGTTGGAGGACTTCCTATGACCTAAATATGACTTATTAGGGATATGTATGTAGGTGTAAAGACTAGAGTAAAGACGATAGAAGGAGATACAAAATATTTTTCTATCGATATTAGGCTATACCAAGGCTCTTCATTGAGCCTTTTTTTGTTTGCAGTAGTGATGCATGAGCTCACCAAGCATATCTAAGAAGATGTACCTTGTTGTTTGTTGATGACGTTGCTTTAGTGGATGAGACGAAAAAGGGTGTCAATGTTAAGCTAGAACTTTGGAAAGATACATTAGAGTTGAAGGGCTTTAAAACAAAACTAAGACTGAATATTTAGAGTGTAACTTTTCGAGTGAAAGGGTGGCTTTTGATGTGGAGGTAAAGATTGGTTCTAAGTATTTAGGATTTATCATCCAAAGCAATAGAGAGATCAATGAAGACATAGTTTATCGTATTAGATTAGGGTAGCTTACATGGAGAAGTGCATTAGGAGTTTTATATGACAAGAAAATACTATTAAAGCTCAAAGGTAGATTCCATCTTTTGGCAATTAGGTTGACCATGTTCTTTGGAGCGGAGTGTTGGCCTATCAAAAGGTGCATAGTCATAAGTTAATGATGGCGGAGATTAGTATGTTCTATTAGATGTGCAACCTTACTAGAAGATATAAGGTCAGTAATGTAATGATAAGAGACAAATTAAATGTGACTAATATTGATGAAAATTTAAGAGAAACAAGGCTTAGGTGATTTAGGCATGTTAAGAGAAGACACCTTGATACTCCAGTGAGAAGGTGCGAGAAGATTCTACTTAGGGACCCTAAGAAGAACTGGGAAGAGGTGATAAAAAATGATATGACTCTGCTGGAACTTACTCAATAGAAAATTTTAGCGTACTAGGATACGTGTAAATCATCTTGCATAAAATGTTCTTACTTTTTCTTACAAGTCTTTTAAACGTTTTCTTTTTAATCTTATGTCTTGTATTTAGCCTAAACATTTAATATGTAGTACTTCCTTCTTAATTATTTCGTTAACGTTTTCTTACTTATCTTAAATATTTTCTTGTAATGATTTATTTGATTTAGTTACTTTTTTTTGTTTATGTATTTATCTTTTATTTTTATTCTTTACCTTGTTTTATATTTATTGTATTATTTATTTTAATATTTTTATATATACATATTTATTATAATTATTTTTTATGTCCATTTTATTTTTATTTTATTGTTAGTTATTATTACTTTATCATTTTAATATGTATATGTAACAGTCTTTCTACTAATCAGAGGTAAGGTTATGTATTATTAAATCTCTCTAAACCCTACATATCGGCAGGACTTTCACTGGGTTGTTTTTTTTGTGTTGAAACTGTTGTTATTAATTGTTTGGATTTTACTAGAATCAAGTAATGAGTGAACATTCTGTTCATTGTGTGCACTTATACCTTTATGTCTTACTTAAACACCTTCGCATGATTTGTACTTGAGAAAGAAATGGTTGGGTTTGGAGTGTGGTGATTCTTATTATGGCATCTTGTAATAGCTAATTTTCTACATTTATCTTCTATAATGGTTTAGATATTTGAGTAGTTCTTGATAACGTTTGCAGTATAAACAGGCTTATTACATTTCTTTCAACTTCAGGTTTATGTGCTCAACCCTAAGCAGGACATGTATGGCTTGGGGTATGATCCCTATAAACATGCTCCTGAGTTTAGAGGTATATGGTTCTTGAATGAAATGTATTTTACTTATCTTTCTTTTTTTGATTCCCCCTTAATTTAGGCCCTGTTTTCTGTCAGAAAAAAAAAGATCACGTGTATCAGGGAAGGAGACAGGAGAGAGAAAAGTTTTATCAATAAAAGATAGTCTGTTTGGTTTGAAATGTAAGTTATTTTATCTGACAAGTTTGTGTTTTATGCTTCTATTTTCTATGTGCTATTTTGGTCTTCTTTACCATCCTTCCTGCATGAATTTGAAGAACTTATCTTGAGATTGATTCTACTCATCATTTGAATCATCAGCAGGAAAGGCAGCTTCTGGCTTTGGAATTGGAGCACTTGAAGAGTATGATGCTGAAGATGAGGATATTTATACTACTGGTTTGTTTATCTCTGATGTTATTACATTATTACTAATGCTATGTGCCCGCCTTGTCAGATGTGATCAGAGAGGAACTATTAATGGTCTAGGGACTGTTGCCTATATTTCTTAAGAAAACAAAAGAGACAACTGGACTCTGGATATTCATGAGTTGTTGTTAATCTTTCCTCTGAAATTGTCTGGGGACAAAAGGTTATAGAAGTAATTAAAAAGCAACATCACTCAGTATGTTAAGGATGATGTTCCTTTCTACTTTTAAATGTTAAACAACTAGTCATGACTGAACTGCTGTGCATTTAAAAAATATTATTTTAAAAAAGTGAAAGAAAAAGGGAAGTGTGTTCGTCATATGCTTTGTTACTCATTAACATATTAGTGTGCAATTTTAATATCACAATCTTATTTCCTTTTTTCTAGCGGAAGTGGATATAATATTCATGTTCACCTTTCTTAATTAACTAGTTGTCATCATATTTCTGAACTTCCAATAAAAGAGGGCAGTACTCACTAATCCCAGCTTTTCATCAGCTTATGACCTTGAACATTCTTTTGTCCAAGAAGATGAAGAGACTAGCGTGGACCACATGAAAAGATTGGTGTGGAAAGAGGAGGGTGTTCTGCCTGGTTTCCGAGTTGCATCAACTTCTGACTTCATGTTAGAGAGGTGACTTGGATATCATTGTCTTATTAGATAAATGTTATTAAATATGACTTTATGATTGCTGAAAGGATATTATTGTTGATGTGATGGATTAATAGTTATACTGGCCAAACAATTTACCAATTTATAGATTAGGAGAATCTGCAATTGATAAGTCTCATTTTGTCATTGTTGATTTTTGTACTCCGGGGAGTGGTTTAGATGTTGCTATGGTTCCATCTCCCCCAGCCTCTTTCTTTTTTTTTCCATTTTTTGTTTCCTTGCCTGCAGAATAACTTTTGATTCTTGTTTTGTATTTCAGATTCGATCCACCAGCAATTCCTAAGGATTTTGTTCCCCATCATAAGTTTCAAGGTCCTCTTGATATTGGAGACCAGCAAGGCTTTCCACCTCCACCTGAGATTCCTCCTCCTGAGGATAATAATCAGAAAATCTTAATTGAGGGAGTCGCAACTTTAGTTGCTCGATGTGGTAAATTATTTGAGGACCTTTCTAGAGAGAAAAATAAGTCAAATCCACTATTCAGTTTTCTTAGCGGAGGAAATGGTCATCAGTATTACATAAGGAAGTTGTGGGAGGAAAGGCAAAAACATATTGATCAAAGGAATCCTGCTTTAGATGGGAAGTCGTCTACACAGAAAATGAATGCAGAGAGCCGTGGTCAAATATTAGGGGAAAGGCCTTTGGAAAGAAGCTCAAAGGACATGAGCATGCCTCTTGGTTCTGCAAATGTTAATCTCCAATTTAATCTTTCAGATACATTCACACAGCCCTCGTCTTTCGTAAGTTGTTCAGTATTTTCTGTTATAAATTTTGCCCTTTTGTTCTTGCTTTATTTGTAAAACACTTGGTATATGCAGAGTGAGTTGCCTGAAGAAACAAAACCTTTTAAACATGACCCTGCGAAGCAAGAAAGATTCGAGAGGTTTCTAAAGGAAAAATATCAAGGAGGGCTTCGGCCTACAGATTCTGGTGGAGTTGGTCTCATGTCAGAAGCAGCTCGTGCACGTGAGAGATTAGACTTTGAAGCTGCAGCTGAAGCAATAGAAAAAGGGAAATGCGGCAAAGGCAATATTCTTCTCAATCAACAGTTTGTGGGGTCCTCAGCCAGTGAAAGCTTGCAATTCACTTCTGGTGGATTGGTGGTACGTAGCTGGAGCAATAGTTATGTTTTTCACGACTATCATCATTTCTAACTGATTAGTCTGAACTAAAATTTCTGAAATAGCAAGGAAAAAGTACCGAGAGTGAAGATCTGTTAAAAAAGACAACTTATCCCAGAAGAGAAGAATTTCCATGGCGCCCTTCATCTATCTTGTGCAAACGATTTGATCTGATTGACCCTTTTATGGGAAAGGTACTATTTTATGATTGGTTTAATATTTCTGTTTTTTAACTCATAAGAGTTGGTTGGGACTTATAGTTTGCCTTTCTAATGAGGTATTGTTGCTAATATACATGTATTACTAAAAAACAGGTTTGAGTATGGGTCCAACTTGCTTTAGTATTGAATTAAGTTCTTTTAAACTTGTTTTCTTAATTTTGTGAAAAATCAAGCCAAACTGACATAGTAACAGATATTATACTATTCATACACTATAAATAGTGAAATATGTAAATTTAATGGAAGAATCCAGATAGTGAATAAAATTTCAACCAAGCTTACAAAACTCCTTTTGAAGGGGCAGACGAATATTTTGGAGTATGATCTTAGACAGACGAATATTTTGGAGTATGATCTTAGTCCCTAGAGATTGTGAAATATACCAATAAGAGAAAGTTACTGCTAGAACAGTAAGTGGCAGATGTAAGCTTTTAGGAGTGAGCGTTGGAATTAGTATATAGGAACTGGGGTTAACGTCTCTAATCATTGTCTGTTACTAATGCCAATTTGAATTAATATCTTATAAAATCAAAAATTAGAGGTTAAATTGAATAAAATAAAATTAGATTACTAAAAATTTGACAGGTTATTCTTGCTTATAGTATGTACAAGCAGATAAAGATAAATAAAGCTCTAGTTTTTGAACCGCAGAAAGCTCCTTTTGGTTCCTCTCTTTACATGCTTTCTAATTGTTAGTTTTTAGCAAAAGCAACCCTGCAGTAGGTGGTTAATGGTCAAATTTGATAGCTGCCAGTACAACCAAAACACACCCCTTCCTTTATCATGGTTTGATGATCTCTAGTTGTATGATGAGACTTCTAACCTGGGATAAGAATTATCCCATGGGTTTTGTAGCTTTATAAGTAGAAATCCTTTATAATGGAGAATTCTTTTAGGAAAAGGAAAGTTCCTCCTATGACTAATGCTTTGAGAAAACTAAGATAGATATCCAGTGCTGACGTACTTTATCTCTACTTTAAGATGAATGCTTCCTCACTTTGATTTTGATGTATTTATTTTTCATTCTCTTGAGTTTTTTCTCTTTGGTGGATTGCCTTAAAAAAAAAAAGGTTCCCATCCCATCCCTGTATCTTGCTTTGATGATCTCTAGTTGTATGAAGAGATTTCTCACCTGGGATAAGAATTATCCCATGGGTTTTATAGCTTAATAAGTAGAAATCCTTTATAATGGAGAATTCTTTCAGGAAAAGCAGGAGACTTACATTGTATTAAAGTTCCTCCTACGACTAGTGCTTTGAGAAAACTAGGACTAAATCTACTTTAACATGAATGCTTCCTCATTTTGATTTTGATGTATTTATTTTTCACTCTCTGAGTTTTATCTCTTTGGTGGATTGCCCTCTTAAAAAGGGATCTTTTGTTGGTGGGCTTGTGGGTATTGTTCTGTTCTAGAGGTGTGCCGGAAGGAGTAAATTGGTACTTTAAGGTATAATACTTTTTACTGTCGTATATTATTTTAACTCAAAGGGTCTGATATGCAGCCACCACCACCTCGGCGGGCCAAAAGCAAGATTGATTCTCTGATATTCATGTCAGATTCTGTGAAAAGTTCAAAAGTTGGAGAAAATGTTAGTGCAAATAAAGCTGAACTTTCTGTTCCTCAATTTAGTACTCATGAAACAAACAAAGATGTAGATAATAGAGATGGCGAAGATGAGATTGAAGTTGAGAATGTTGAGAGGCCGGTTGACCTCTACAAGGTATTGACTTTGTTGAATATATTTGATCAGTCGATTGATATGTTAGTATCTCTAAATGTTGAATGCGTCTTCTTTTAAATGTCAACTTATTTTAAGGAGTTCTACGGCAACTGCATGATGAAAATACGGTGTGGTGGTAAAAGCCTGTTTATTGAACATATCCTAGAGTATGTCTCTAAGATACCAATTTCTCACTAAAGATCTAGATATCTCGATTTGGCTCACACCAATTTTCTCAACCATTAGTTTCTTGGAATCTTTTGTACATTTAATTCAATATTGTTTTTAATTATCCTTTACAGGCCATTTTCTCTGATGATTCTGAGAATGAGGTTGAGGCTTCTAATGTGAGCAAAGTGGACAATCCAGAAAAGAAGGTTGAAGTGGCAGAAACGGCGTTAAATCGCTTGATAACGGGTGACTTTTTAGAATCACTGGGCAAAGAACTAGGGCTAGAAGTTCCTCCTGATGTGCCCCATGGGATAAATAAAACCAGGACGTCAACTTTGCAGAAAGAAACTGCTATCACCAATGCTGGAGATATGAATGTCTTCCCAGTTGAAAATAAGTCATCTTCCTCCCCTGATGTCTGCGGTAAAATTTCTTCAAACCACGGGGGGCTTGTTCACCAGAAAATTATGGAGGAAAATTCCCGTAAGGATAAAACTATTCATGGTAGGGCATCGGATGGTAGCAGCAGATATATGCAGTCTTCACCTCCTGATAATAAGCCTGGTAAAGTTGGTGCTAACAGGACAATAGAGAAGGAAAAGAAAGCTAAATCATCCCCTAGTCACCACCATAATTGGAGTGACAGTTCATCATCAGAAGTTGAAAGGGATAGGAAAAGATATAGGCAACGTGGATCCAAAAGCACTGATTCATATAGTGATTCTTCCAGTGGCCATCTCTCTAGGTCAAAGGGAAGAAAGAAGCACTTGTCTCGAGAAAAGAGGAGGGGCCATAGAAAACACTCAAAACATCATAGACATAGAAGCAGGGATTCTCCCAGAAGACATTCCTATCATGCTTCTGAGAAAGAACTTCCAGAAGCAAAGAGAGAGAAGCGAAAAAGAAGGGATTGAACATAGGGGTATCCTTGCTATCCTCTTCTTTGCACCTATGGTGAGACTTGAGGCAGAATTATGCGGAAGGATCCATATTTGATCCTGTTGTATAGTGCTTTCTTTATAACTTTTGGCTAGGCATTGCCATGATCTAGTGAATGAAGATGTTCATGTATCTCAGTGTTCGTCTCAAGGCTTCTTACACAAATCAATATTCTACATCTACAAAATGTTCGAGTTGAGAGAAGATGAAGGGAAAAGAAGGGTTTGGTAGGAGGACGCTAAATAAATACTGATTTGTTGCCCGTTTATTTTCTTTGCAGCTAAAGATTCTGGGAAAGCACATTATGAAAATTGTTAAGATATTCCCACTTCAACAAATTTGTTGGAAACGTGAGCATGATGAGCAGGGAAATTTTCTCCATTCCTGTCTGACTGCCAAGTTTCCACTGTGCCTGTTTTCCCTTTGCCCTTCCAGATTTTTTCTTATGATTTTCCAAATCAGCTTACCCTTTTAGAATCTTAACGATTTGATATATAAAACATTCCAGGGCTGAGAGAATGCACAAGTTCTGGTAGCTAACCTTGCATCTGCAATTTTTATATCCTCTTCTTAGCTAGCATAACAGCTTAACCAACTCTCTTGGAGCTTAATTTGGTTGTTGCGAGCGGTTTTGGCCTCTTGTTCTTTTGTGTGGTTGTTAAGCATTGACTGACTACGCGTCCTCGCAGTCCCATTTGATTGGTATCAGTCACAATCAGACATGACGTTAAATGGAAACATAAAACAAGCTTTCTTGTCAACCTTGAAAGCCACATGATGTGGAACGACGATTTGATTCGTTTCATACCTTTTTTTCTTTTCGATGAGTAATTAAGAAAATATTCATATTCAATATATATTAGCCTTAAATGATGTGTCGGAGTATCTTATTTCAGATAGGGTGTTTTAAATGGGACGTGATCTTATGTATTTACTCTGTGTGTTTATTGTATCTGAACCATCTATTTTTGTAGGTTTTACATAAATAGATGGTTTAGATTTAATGAACAAAAAGTAGGTATAGAGTAAGTGGTACAGAGAATTTAAGAGCGTTTTAAACTTGCTTTTTTTAATCAGGTTTATATATTTATGTGAATTTTACACAAATATGTCATAAAATTTAATAGGATGAAACTGGTTAATTAGAGTAAAGAATTTGATCTCTTAAATTACCCAATCAAAGTCAAAATTGTCAGTCATCCATCATATGTCCTTGCCGGGATGCTAAAGTTGTTCTCAACTGACAATGATTTAGAGAAAATTTATAAGATTCCTGAAAGGCTTAAGGCATACATTCTGTAGATAAGTCGTAAGAGCAGAGCAGGTGCTTTATTTAACATTTTTGGCCGCTCTCTACATAAAAGTTTGTCCCATTCTCTCTTACTACTATTATTGTGTCATTGGTTTAAGGCGGGACTTAGATGGTCCGACCAAATTAAGTTGCACTTATTATTTTTTAAATGTGGTTGGGTCGGTTGTATTAGGCCTAGGCTCAGGGTCAGGTCCGCAAGTCCACGGCCCATTCACAGGAGTTAGTCTCCCGTACAAACGTAAAGATCTACTTAAAGACCTAAACTTAACGTCTATTCCATATATAAGGTATTATTCTACCACGATACAGGGACGGCATTACAACCTTAGTTTTCTCTACTATTAGTAACCAAAACTCTCGCAGAAGACTAACTTAAGCGTCGGAGGGGCCTGCTGGTAATCAACTTTCGATGCGCCTTGTTTGTTTTACAGGTATTCAGCAGTCAAAATCACACAGAATCATGGATCTGAATAGCAACGTCCAACCCCTTCAGAATCAAATTGAACCAAAATGTATATTTAATATTTTATTAATAACGAATTTTAAATCAATTATTTAATAATTTATCATAATTAAAATAATTAGTACCCGCATGACATCACACCAACATCAAGAAGTTTGAGGTATGTGACTTGAACCCGGAACTTGAAGATTCCTAAAAGACATAATATTCATCAGAAGAAGTTGAAGGAAATGGTGACGGTCCTTGCCCGTCAATTGGATGTGAAATGTTGGACCGATCCTAACTTGTATAATTCTTAATTGCACACTCCGTTAGATATCCTCTGCATGCCCTCCTTTGTTATATAAATGGTCAGATGTTTTCACTTTTTATAATTTGAATTTGACCAATCGTATGTTGTGATTCAATTAGCAGTGCTTGCAATGGTGTAGTTAGACAATTTAGCATAAATAAGAATCAAAACAAGAGTATTAGGCCAAGTGCTGTTGGAATCATTTTTATAGATTTGAATCTATTTAATAGTGTTGGTCCTTCATTTGGATAAGATCAACCTTATTACATCTTTATTTACTCTTTTGTTTTTTTAAAAATTATTTCACAAAATTGCAGAAATTCAAATGCAACTATAAAATGCGAACATTAAAGATAGCAGATTAAAAAGCACAAAATTTACAAAATTCAAAAGTCAGGGGAAGGCAAGCAACAATTTTGAGAAAAGTCATCGGTAAAGTTGTTTTTT
>JAOTAZ010000007.1:12311395-12328292 GCA_025629785.1 Erythroxylum oxycarpum | reverse complement strand
AAATAACAACAAAAAATAGAAACAAACAGCCCCGTAAACTAGAAATTTTATTATTAAATTTGGAAAAGAAGACAAAAAGCTAAATAAAATCTTACAAACTCTAAATTAACTCTTGTTTGAAGACTATTCAGTATTCATAATTACAACAATATCCCTATACAGCGAACAATTTCTATAGAAGTCCCTGAAAATTGTAAAAGTTGGAGTTTAATCCCCCGCCATCAACAAAATATTAAAAAGTCGACACGCATGCACAGCACACCTAACGTCTACTCAACAACCCCCTAAAAAGTCAGTTTGAGAAAATAGCCAAACCTACCTCGCTTTGATCGCTCCGTCGGCGGACTTCCTGACGTCGTTTTCCTCCGCTATTTAAATTTTAAACGCACCCATTTTCTTTCAAATATTCCTTTCCTCCAAACACGTCCCTCAAAAAAAAAGAAAAACCGATGGCTTTAGCTACTCAACCAGGGACTAGTCTCCTTAACAAGTGCTTCTTTGCTTCTAAACCTCACTCTTCCACTTCACTTCCTCTTCCTAAATCTCGCTCTCTGGTCGTGCGGAATTCTGTATCAACGGCACCGACATCGGCAGCGACGAAGGTCACGAAGGAGTGCAAGGTGAGGTCGATCAAAGCGAGGCAGATTATTGACAGCCGGGGAAATCCTACCGTCGAGGTCGATCTTGTCACTGATGATCTGTTCCGATCCGCTGTGCCTAGTGGAGCCTCCACTGGAATCTATGAGGCCTTGGAGCTCAGAGATGGTGATAAAAGCGTTTATGGAGGCAAAGGCGTGCTTACTGCGGTTAGAAACATCAACGAGATCCTGGCTCCTAAGCTTGTTGGTGTCGATGTCAGGTGATAATCAAGTTACAAAACAGAAGTATTTAAATGTTAACTAGCTATGCAGATGAGCTCTTAAGTTGTGGAGATTGAACCATATTGATGCTTTGTATTTTTGAACTTCTTAGGATTGGAATAGTTCATGTGTTGTTTGATCAAGTTTCCATTAAGTTATAGTACTGACTACTGAGAAAACGTTGAAGCTTGGGATGATATGAACTTTTTTATTGATGTTTCGTCTATTAGTAAGTATTGCTCTTAGATGACAGCTATTTCTTGGTGTAATTAAGTATATTTAATGTGAAATACAAGATCATGGATTCTGTTTTAATGGGTATAAAGCTAGACCAGAGTGCATCATTCCTCCTACTTGGAACTAGTTTCCACTTGCATTGTTAACAAATCAAATAAGATATTTAAATCATTGTTTGCGTATCTGCTCCTTGTGGAGTTTGTTGGCATATCTGTATGGAGTGGATCCCTTCATTGTGTACTGTAGTCATGTGGTTTTGACTTGTATTTCATTAGAAATCAAGTTGATGTGGATGCTGTCATGCTGGAAATTGATGGAACTCCAAATAAGTCAAAACTGGGTGCTAATGCCATCCTTGGAGTGTCCCTCAGCATGTGCCGAGCAGGTGCAGGAGCAAAAGGAATACCTTTGTACAAACATATTCAGGAATTATCGGCAACAAAGGAGCTTGTGATACCAGTCCCTGCTTTTAATGTGATAAATGGAGGCAGTCATGCTGGAAATAATCTGGCTATGCAAGAATTTATGATACTTCCAGTAGGAGCAACCTCGTTTGCTGAGGCACTCCGAATGGGTAGTGAAGGTTAGTGAACAAAATCCTCAATTCTAAGATGGTTTTCTTTCGTAAATTGTGCAGTCTAATTGACTCTGTATTTGGAAGGGATGGCTGTCCTTGCGCCTCTTGTTGACTTCAATATGAAGCCCAAAAGAATAATTAAAAAACTGAGAAGTAAAAGGTATCTGAAATTCATCTGTCATGTGTCAAAGTTGATAGGCCAAATAAATGGAGATTACAGATTGATGTTTACGACTCTGAGGTGTGTGAAAATAGATTTCCTCTACTCTCAATTTTGCTTTGTTATGATTTACCTGCTCTGCCGACGATTTGGTTCATGTACACCATTTTCCAACATAATAGGTTATTGTTTTGTAAATTGACTTGAATATAATATTACTGTTTATCACACTGCAAAGATTATTAACTGGTGTATCATATGATATTACAGTTTATCACACACTCAAGGGGATTATCAAGTCAAGGTATGGCCAAGATGCTTGCAATGTTGGAGATGAAGGGGGATTTGCTCCCAATGTCCAGGACAATAGAGAGGGACTTGTTTTGCTGATGGATGCTATTGAAAAAGCTGGTTACACAGGAAAGGTAGGCATCAATTTTAGCAGTTAATTACTTTCACTTTCACTTTCACTTCCAGTTGCAGTTGCAGTTTGCTTATGAAGCACGTGTAAACTTTACATTGATGCAGATAAAAATAGGAATGGATGTTGCTGCATCAGAGTTTTTGACAAAGGACAAACAATATGATTTGAACTTCAAGAAACAACCAAATGATGGGGCTCATGTCCTCTCATCTCAGAGTCTTGGCGACCTCTACAAGGACTTCATCAAGGATTTCCCTATAGTGTCTATAGAAGATCCATTTGACCAGGACGATTGGAGCTCATGGGCTTCACTACAGTCTTCAGTTGATATACAGCTTGTTGGAGATGACTTGTTGGTTACTAACCCAAAGAGAATTGCTGAAGCAATTCAAAAGAAGGCCTGCAATGGCTTACTTCTAAAGGCAAACATTGATCCTATCTTTAGCTTCTAATTTTAATAGGAATAAATCCATTTCTATGCTTTCGTTTGTAGACTGTGATGATAACACAGAATAATTGCTTCACTCCAATGCTCATTTTTCCCTACTGGACTGCAGGTTAATCAGATAGGCACAGTGACAGAGTCCATTAGAGCTGCACTTGACTCAAAAGCTGCAGGTTGGGGAGTGATGGTCAGCCACCGCAGTGGTGAAACTGAGGATAACTTTATTGCTGACCTTTCTGTTGGTTTGGCTAGCGGACAGGTTTGTTAACAATCTCCCTTGTCTATGGAATATCATCCTTGATGCTATGGGTATTTGATTGCTAATGGTTTTTGGGTAGATCAAGACTGGAGCTCCTTGCAGGAGTGAGCGGCTAGCCAAGTATAATCAGGTAAATCAGTAATCTCCTCTAGTTACAGCTTCAAGGTCGAACTTTCGTGCCAGATTTTTTATGCAAAAACACGGTCAATTTGCCTCCTTTTACCTCTAACTCAACACATCGCCTCTTGTGAAATTGCCTTAAAGTTTTAACACTCTTGTATCAATTTCCATGCTTTTTCTGGTCATAGAATAAGTATATCATCAATGCTTTTCATGCCTATATTTTGTGATGTAAGCTTAATGTTAATGACATTACTACATGATGGATTAATTGGCTATTTTTCTGATACTTGAGCTTTCTCTGTGCCAACATACCCAAGATATCATGTGGCATATTTTACAGAAGGGCTGAAATAAACTTTTAGCGGAAAGTTTATTTCAACATCTTTGCAGAATCCTTTGATCCGAGTAGATTTCAAAATGCAGTATCTTCAGTTGGTACTTTCATGTTTTATGCAACATCTGTTGACTGAATTCATGAGTTCATACAATTTAAGAGTTGTCACGTTCATTCAATCAATCACCAAAATATAAACCCTAACATGGGTTTACTTTGAGTAGTGTTTTGTCATTCTTTCCATGGTCGATTTTCATTTGTATTCTTTTGACTAATT
This sequence comes from Erythroxylum oxycarpum, assembly GCA_025629785.1. Classification (NCBI taxonomy): domain Eukaryota; kingdom Viridiplantae; phylum Streptophyta; class Magnoliopsida; order Malpighiales; family Erythroxylaceae; genus Erythroxylum; species Erythroxylum oxycarpum. Next base: position 12,324,596 of record JAOTAZ010000007.1, on the reverse strand, counting down.
ATATATTCCTCACTTGTATCGTTCCCAATTCAAATGCAGCTCCTGCGTATAGAAGAGGAACTTGGAAATGTGCGCTATGCTGGCGTGTCTTTTAGATCCCCATAGTGAGAAGGAGGTCGCAGTTTGATTTGTTAGAGAATGATAGTCCACACATCCCGACACATGTTGCAAATTAGACTCGGGAAACAGGGTTTCTTCAATTTAAACAAGTGTGGACTCGAATAAGCAAGTTATGCTTTGAAGAATCTGTTGTAGTGTACCATTAGCTATTTGGCCCCATGACATCTATGAATTTGTAACCCTTTGTTCCATTGTCTTTAATGTGAGATCAAAATGGAAGCATATAACACAAGGATGATTTACGCAAATCTTTGGTGTGCATGTGAATAAAGTAGCCTGTCTTTTCTACACAAATGCCATGCACGTGGTTACAACCTCATGCAGAAGTTTGTATGTCATAAATATTTTACAAATCGTAACAAAACTGGTCGTTGGAGAGATGAAAGGAATGGGCATTTGGGGTCACCTCTTAACAACTTCAACAAGTAACTAATGATCATGAATAACGGGACCACTATAAACTCCTCCTCGCATATAAAGATTATCAGGTACTCCTAACTCTGCTAGCCATGCATAGTCCTCTACTTTTGAGTTGCCTAACCGAGCTTCATTTCCTGTAGCTTTCACATAATATGTGTTAAGTTACTCGAGTCCTCGATATCAAAACATCAAAGAGATGAGTCCAAGTGATGACCGTAACAGAAAACATTACTCACCAAGGATAGAATAAGGATAGTCGTGGTAATATGTACATGTTCGGCCTGCATCTTCTCTGTAAGGTGGTGCAAGAATGTCAAGAACAGCACAAGGGGTGACTGCAGTAAAACAATGAAGATTTCCACCCTTATTAGGGTACAAGACTGATGTATCACATGGCGCTGTTAAGACTTTATCAACCGACAATTTTGCCAACCTCACTGCCAAAGACATAAATATACATGCAGTCAGTCTATGACTATACAAGACTCGAAAGATGGGATAGCAAAAATCACGAAATAGTCATTCTGTTTCTTTATTTCTTCTCAATTAGTCGTCCAAAACCCAAGCAAACGCTATGTCACGTCAAAATTCAATTGGACATTTCTCTTCTCATCAAGAGCAATCTAAAACAGTTCCGGCACATATCTTAAGACTGCAAACCTGTCATGCTAAAAGATGATATTTAGAATCCTCCTAATTGATTAAAAGTCGGAAGAAATGAATGGAACTGAGAAGCTTAACCAGCATGTAGCATAAGAAAACACTACGCATAAGTCACAGGTGCAACTGTTCTTTCCACACCATCAGAGCTTTCCTAATTTTAATCAAGGCCCACAAAAGGCATTGCTTCTTTAGAGAAATAAGGAATGCTGCCAGCCACGGTAAGTGCTTAAGCCAAGATATTGATAATGAACCACTTCATTTGATACATTCAAGGAATATGGAGACGACCACAAAGAGATGCCGTTGCACAATGAATACTGCTTTATCAAACAATTCATCACTTCTGGATTTGAAATGGCTAATTATTTTATGAGCATGGCATTCTCGCGATGGCTAAAATTGAATGTGTGGCTAAGGGGTTCCTCCTAAATTACCATACTTGAGTCCATAATAGTAACAAGACACTAGCTGAAAATAACTGAAGTTTCAAGATGAGGTCCTAACCATTGCTTTAAAATTTATTGCTATCAAGCAAAATATGGAATTTTGCATAGCTAATTTCCCAAGTTACAACTAAAGAATGGCATAAAAGGATGCAACAATGGATTTTCAGATTTAAAGGTTCTTGAATGTGGGGATAATTGAAGTAGATTAAGCTGGATCGCTTCAATTGAACAAACCTTTAAAAAATTTAATTAAGGTACACAATTACAACTCTGCACAACCTCATAATTTAATGGAAAAGATAGAAGATTTGCAAGTCAATGGTCGAGTGAATATTCTATCCGGCTTGAGAAAGCCTACAACTTTCATACCAAAATCAAGTTTGACAATATATTTCTCACCTGATGGATAACCATTTCCGTTGGCTTCTTGGACACAGGCAGGTTCAACCCAATCATAAGCTTTCACATGCAAGGAGCCATACAGAACTTTACTGAAAACAGTCATGCCTGGATGATCATGGAGTGGAATAACAGCAGAAGTAGGAAAACAGAATATACACATCTGCAAAGAAAACTATGCATCATTTCAAAAAACTTTAGATGACACAAGTTCATTTTCCTATATCAATTTCTTGAGATACAATTTTAATATATAGCAGCTATATTTAAGAACATGAACGTGGGCATTTGGTCCCATTTTTGCAATAAAATGAACGGAAAACTGAAGAGAAAAGTTCTATCCATCCTGAACAAGAATGAGTATGGAAATTAAGGTAACCATATTTCAAGTGGTAAGGTTCCTAAATGTCAATGTGATACAGTTATACAGTAAAAAGGTTATGACTAACAAGTGTAAAAGGAGACGTAAAGCTTACCGTAAAACTTTCACATTCATAAATATCTATATATGTAATTGGTTGAGCCCATCGAGCTATCCTACTTGATCGATGAAGTCCAAAAAAGCCAAGCCCTCGGTCATCATCTGAGCTTTCCTCTTTAAGCCCTACATCTGCAGGACCTACTGTGTCTGCATAACAGTAACATTAATGGTGTATTAGAAGGACAAGGGCTAGAGAGGGAAAATCTGCAAAGCAATGGCGAATCAAAATATTCAAAGGCATTTGTCTGGGTAGAAATAGTTTCAAGTAAACAAATAGGAATAGCTCTGAAATAAATAGTTCAGGATAGCAAATGCTTTGGTTGCCTCAATGCATTACAGCATGACACCCAAAACTCAACTAATGCATCGATCGATTAGTTGAATGCTTCGTCTTGCTCTACAGCATGAGATAATTGCTTACCTTTGTTCAAACAAAAACCAGAGACTATATATGCTTCTAAGGCAATTTTGTGTTTAAAATCAAATAAGCAAGTGAACCATGAAAGTTTTTCAATAGAAGGTGATCTATTTCTGGCTAATACACTGTTATGAAGTGGGTGAAATTTGTCAACTCTACATGATGCATTGCCTCTGCATCCAACTTCTTTTCTTTTTCAATCCATTTGCGTTGAGCTGGAGAAAAAGGTAAAATAAGATTTTTTTTTCTTTTAAAAAAGGGCACAATAAATACATAACGATGCAGTATTGAACTAAGGGACATTTTTCAAGTGGATTAATGAACTTCAAAATGTAATAACAAGGTAAAATGCATAACAACCTCACAATTTTCTCATGGTATATACTGCGTCGTTATGTAATTATTAAGGGAGTGAGAGTAATCATCAATTTTTAGCAACCCAATTAGTCATCCTACTGAAATAACAGCGTTTCTTAAATTGTTAAAAGGCCAACGACCTGTTACAAATCAAAATCTTTTCTGCACCGCTTTAAAAGAATTCCTACATTTAGTAGCATACAGTGACATAAAAGAATTGCATGGGAAATGTCTCTGGTGAAAGGTATGGCCAAACCAATTCTTCTTGTTTCAGAACCAGGTTGAACACCCTGAATTACCGAATTCTGTAGAATGGACTAAGAATAAACCAGTGCAGACAGCAATCAAGCACATGATATTACAAAATAAATAAAGATAGCATTTTTCAAGAATCCCAGCCAAAGCTCGAGCCAACTACACTTAAAAGAATCAAACAAATTGCAACCATCCGCAAAACCCTCCCAGTGTTCAGGTTTAACTCACAAAGCCAACACATGGTAAGACAAGACCAAACATAATCCGTAAATTCGACAACAAACTTGCATCAATACATAATCTTTTATTTAACAAAAGTAGAAGAAAGAAAGAATACCCAGAAGAGAGCAGAGTGAGTTGATAGCGTTGGAAGATGGGTAAGGTATCCCGGAGGGTGTAAAAGTCAATTTGCAGAGGTCATAAATAGCCTCTACTTTAGAGGAGGAGGAGGAGTAGCTCCGGTCCGGCATGGTACGGAAGCAGGAAGAGAAAAAAGAGCGGAGGTTTATGCGTTCCAAAACTACCCTCCTGGCCCAATGATTTGCAATCTGCAGTTTTGACAGCACATTGGTTTTAGGCATGATTTTTATACACAAATGTGTGAAGAATTTTGATGCAGAAGATACAGCTGAATGAAAGGGACAGGGACTAAGCTCTCGTTCCTGATGCTCTCTGTAATCTGTGTGCGGCCAACTTTTTGGTTTCTTTCTTTAAAGTTGCAATTAGGCTGGGCAATTGGCCCGACCAGACGGAGCCTGACCCAAAACCCAATCAGACCTTAAATAAAAGACTGATCCAAATTTGAGGTGCTCAAAATTTTTAAGGCTTGGAGCTGCACTTGACTCCAAATTTCTATTTCTTGGCGGGAAGCCATCTTTTTCCATTTCTAAGGCTTCAAAACCTTCCATTTCCCATCTATCTCTGTGGAACTATAATGGCATTAGGGTTTATGCATTGAAATTCCCTGACGAATTATCATGGAAGGCAGTGAAAGCGAGGCAGTTTTCGATTCTTTGAGTCTGAATCCCCAAATTTTCATCAACGAGACGCTTAATACCGTTGATTATCTGCTTGATGACGCTTTCCACTTCCTTTCTCAGTAACTACTGACTCTCGCACTTCACTTTCCTTGTTGTTGGTTTTGAAATTTTTTTACATGGTTTATACTGCTGCAGAGAAGCATCGAAACTCTTGAGAACAGAGGGAACGGAGAGATCCCAAAGTCTAAGTCAGGTAAGAACGTCGAATGTTTTCCTTTCTTAGATTACTATTTTTGCTTCAGTCTTGTGCGGCTTTAATATTAGTTTCCGAAAATTGACCCGAAAATGAGTGTAGTGTTGCTAAGTTTTGTTTCCCTCCTTAATTTTATGTGATTCAAGCGTTTGGGAAGTTTCTTGTGAGCTTTATTCTGCTGGCACACTCGGTTTTAGTAGACTTCCAAGGAAAAAATAAGAAATTAGCGTCAACAAGAGGCCCTGAATAATTGGGTAAAAGATATGGTGACAGTGATTGCCGCTGGGCTTCATTTTATGGTTATGCTTCTATTGTTGTTTCCAGGGCATCGCTTACATTCGTAATAAGATACAGTCAGATCTGGACACGAGATTGGGAATGTGGGAAAAATACTGTCTTCACCATTGCTTTTCTGTTCCCAAAGGTTTCCATTTGCCAGAAAGTGTATGTCCTCGCTGTTAATCTATTCAGTTGTTTGACACTGCTTTCTTTATAGTTTATTTTGTATATTAAGGTAATGCTCAGTGCAACCTTTTGTTTGATGCTAGGATCTTTTTTCTTTAACCCTATTTTGATCTGTTGCTCACCATAGGATGTGTTTGTAGGAGAAAATGCTAACTAAGTTTTCAGTATGTATCCCCGGTTAATGTTACTGTTAATTGTCCTTGGCAATAGAGGTAGAATGTATCAGTTAAAAATTATCTGTCAGGTCTTAACTTGCTAGCCTATATTGATTGAGAAAGGAGGTTTGTTGTTCATGTTAAGAATGTGTAAGGCATAATAATTGGTCATGTCAATTAAGAGGTTGAGACCTGAGAATTTACGTATGAATCTGTAGAAAGGTGGTGATAATGTCGCCAGAGTATTTCTGGGGGCCAATTATAGGAGAACAATTTCTAAAGAACACATAGCCTTGTAGGAAGAGTTCAGAAAGTTTTAAGTTGTTGCAAGTAAATAAGTTGACATATGAGTTTGAACTAGTCAATATGATTCCTAAATTTGTTCTTTGTAAACTTTTGGAGAGTATCTAATGTGCTTTAAAGAAATACACATTTATCTAATCCACGTTTACTTAGTGGCTTGATCTCCTGATTTAATATGCCTGTAGCTTAAAGAATTCCTAGTATGGTATAATCTTTTTCTTTTCGTTCATTTGGATCTATCCCACATTGTTAATTTTGTCCATATCCTTCTTTTCTATATAGGTGGAGTTATCCAACTTAGTGGTTTATTTCCTTAGGCAGTACTGTTTGTGCTGTTAGTAATCAACTTGAAATAAGTTCCTTCTATCTTCAGCAGACCAAACGGGTGTAGTGACTCAAAATATACTTCGTATAGTATTTACAGCTGCTTAGAACTTGAGAAATGGTGCAGTGTTAATTCTTTGGAATTAGCGACACATCTACTTTGAGTAGATGAAACTATTTTAAAACCTCCCATTGAATGATTTGCAACATTTAATGTGGATATTCTTGCTCAACTTAATTGGAAGATTAAAAAGGAAGCCGAAAGAGGAATGTTATTTGATTCCTGTAGGACCTTATTGTATGGCAAGTCTCTCTCTCTCTCTCTATGTGTGTGTGTGTGTGTGTGTATTTATGTATCTCCAATGTAAGGTGTGATTCATACTTTACTGGTTTTGGTAAATTCTTGATGAAAAATTATGGGTGTTTAAGGTTGATTTAATGCTTTCTACTTTGATCACATAAAAATGCTTATGAATATCACAAGTATGGGTAATGAAGAAGTATTCCTTTCATATGAAATGTTCTATGACAAATGCTTCGCTGAATAGTCTTAATCAGTTCTCTTGTACATAGTTCCATTCTTTGTGTTTGCATTGTCTTAGGCACTTAGCCATCTATAAAATATAAGTCTTCCTTTCTCTATATTATCTATATCCAACACACAACTAGCAGCTTACTGATGACTCACTTATAGACTGAACCAATCGAAGAGAATCTGGTAGAGCAAGGTGAGCTCTGTGACCCTGCTCTAGACATGCAGTTGAGTTCCTTGAGGGACAGGTTAACCATGGTAAGGTAATTTCATATATTGCTGTAACTCATATCTGCATGTGTTGTTGTTTCCTTAGTTTTATCAATATGAAAATATGTTCTGCAGATTGGTAAGGAATCTGCTGAGCTGAATCATGAGCTCAGAGAATTGGAAAAACAATCTGCTTCAAGTGATAGGTGTGCTGCAATTGTCAAAGAGGTATTGGAGTCATATGAGCAAAACTCTGTTCATGAACTATTTGAAGGTAATTATGCAATTTTATTATGTAACATGAAAGTTCTTGAATAGTTATTACACATTTTATCTGCACAGAATGTGAACATTGTGTTTTCCTACAGTTTTATTTTGAAAAATAGATTTTATATGATTTTAGCTCATGGAAAAAGCACCAACTTGCTAGAATCTCCAATGGAAATGTATGGGTGGTTTCTGCTGCTTCATAAGCCATTGCTTCCTATTGGTTGTAATGGTACACATACACACCTAACCTCCAAATAAAGTGGTGGTAATCAACGGCACCAACTATAATCATAGTAATCACTTTGTTATTGTTGTTTATGCTACTTATGTGTATAACTGGCCTGTTTGGAAGGTTCAGGCTTTTTTTTGTTGATGTAATTGTTTCCCTGATATCTGTTCACTCTGCAATTCCTATGTTAAACTTCTCCAATTTGTTGAAATGTACTTTTCCTTCCAACGTGCACCACCTAGTTTAAGGAGCTACGGCTAACAGAATTTTGTGTTTATGGACGTGTACTTGATATGGAAATAAATCTATGAGATTACCCCATGATACTGCTCTCAAGAATAGGTGCCTCTGTATTTGTACTAATCTTCTTTTAAAAGGACTTCTTGTTTTCAACAACCCGAGAACCTTTTTGGTTGTGGAAGAATATTTTTGGATGGAAAAGTTCATGTCAGCACGGCGTGGTGGTTTAGGTGTTCTAACATTTTTGCAATTGCTTCCTTTAGAAATGACAAGAAGTGCGTCCGAACTTCGTGTCAAAATAGAAGATCTGGGAACAAAGAGGGCGAAAGATGTAGAATGTGGTAGAGCAAAGAGCTTTTGTGAATCGAACAGAGAGTTGCCAACATTGAATCATGTGAAGGGTAGAGGCTCCATCAAATATTTTTGGTTTGATACCCTTGCAAGATCTGTAAAATCTACGGTTAAGTTTTATCTTTTGTGTTTTCAGGCCTCTCCGATGCGAAATTGGAAGAATTTAAAGAATTTATATCCAATATAAAGACCACCTGACCTTCTTGCCTCATCAGCACTGCAGGAGAGTTGTTTAGCAGTTAGTACCAATTAATTCTATATCGCCAAAACTGCTGGTGTTTGATTTACCTAAGAGTATGTAACCTCTCATTGTTTGAACCAGACTTGGTGAAAAGTAGACCATTTTCTCTAATACTGTTTGTTTCTAACTGTAGCATGTGAATTTCTTTCTATCATCAATAACTCTCCTAATCTGTCTTGGCTTAGATTCTTGGCAGCTGTCTCAGTCAATTCTAATCAGATGTTTCTTTTTACATATTCTCTAATGCTATTTTACTTGTAAATCTAAAGAGCATTCATCATTGGAGTTTCCAACAGGATATCTTATTAAAAAATGAAGATATATAACTTTAGAAATTGTAAATATCCATATTTACATAAAGATTGGAATTTACAAATGGCGGAGAAGCTATTGGACCCATCTTCCAACTATTCTTTGGTATAATATTGTGGAAATGATCATTGATGCCCAAAGCTTCTTTTACCATATAGTTAGCTACTAGAGGGCAATTAAAACCAAGGACAAGTTAAAGGGCTCCAGTGATAGGGTTTGTTGTCTTTGTAATTTGTTACCTGAAACAACTTTTCATCTATTCTTTTAATGTTGCTACTTTTCCTCCATTTGAGCTAAATACTTCATTTCATGAATTTGGATTGTCCATATAGCAATTGAGACAAAATTCTAGTATGGGCAGAAAAGCAATACAAAAGAATAAGAAAAGACCAAATATGCATAAGCCTAAGCCTCAATTGCTCATTGTATTATATCAAACCTAACAAATATGCTCTAGCTCAAAGAGTTTGTTGTTGGATCAGAGAGATTCTAGCTGCACATAAAGTCACTCATTATTTGAGCTCCTCTCTTAGAAGATGGGACTTTGTATAATCAAGATGGTGTCTTTTAGTAGTCCCAGGGCTTATTGTATGTAAAATCCTCATTTTGTGTATCTTTTTGTGTACTTTGATAGCACTGCCTTGTAAAAAGCGAGGTCTTCCTCACCTAAACCAATTTATGATAACTTGGGGATTAGGATTAATACTAGAGAGTGCAGAGATAGAGGAAATTTAAATAAAGAAATGCAAGAGATTATATCTCAAATCATTAAAAAGAATCCTCCTCCGACTGAGTATAGGCCTTTGAAGCTTAACAAAAGGTTTTATATGCCTAAGAAGGAGTATCTATAGTACAATTTATTAGGTTGATAATTAGACCCAGAGAGAACACAAAAAAGAGGATGCAGAGGGGGACTGAAGCTAAGATTTATTCGCAGTAAAGGATCAGTGAAGGAAGGAAGACTGTAACAAAAGAAGGATTTGAAGCCAAACCATTAGAGAATAAGGATTTGCATGTTTTGGTTAGGCAGAGACACTCAAGAGGCTTTGGATGCTACTGTGCGAATGATAGCAGCTTAGAGAACTCACATCTTTGAACGGGACAATCAAGAATGAAGAATTTTGTAGGTTGTATGGTGAATCAGGACAAAGGCAGTATGGTTCTAGAAAGTATGTAATTAAAATTTTGATTTTAGGTCCTATTTACTACGTAGGATGTATATTTACAAGGAGACATATAAGAAAAAAAGCAATTTAGCTTGATCATTTACACTAAAATCTAAGTTAGATCTTAACGTTTTGGAGCGTTTAAAATGATCGTTAACGTTTGTAAAATATTCAAAATAAACTATAATATTTAGAAAACATTCAAAACAGTTTTTGACTAGACGGAACAATTGATGGCATTAGGCCTATGTCAATTGAATGCTAATGTGGAATTTTTTTATTGACAGGTATTTTTTAAAAATTTATTAAGTGAGCTGCGCTTCTATTTAATAAATAAAAGTAGGTCCCGCTCTCATCTAAATGTGAGTTTTTGTTTTTTTTTTACAAGGGGAAAGAAAACTATGAAAAAACTAAAACTGAAGCTCTCGGCCCCGGGTGATCCTTAGCGCAGGGCGTGAGGATATCGCACTCTTGTCATATCATGAGATAAGGCGTCCCAAATACTCATCGGCAGGTCTTGCAGAAACTAAAGTCCTGGCGATGAGCGAGTTGCTAAGTAGCTAGCTGATCGGCACATTAGTTCCCTTCCCGATGGATATACTGTATATGAATCTCCCAAGTTCGATGTACCAACCCACAGATACCTGTCAACAAAGGATAAATGTCATTAGTAGCTTTAGTGGAAGTGGAAAGTATATTAATAACCTCCAGTGAGTCCACTTCAACCACCATTCGCTGATAACTGCGATCCCATGCCAGTGTTAGTCCTGAGTGGAGCCCCATAGTTCTGTCGTCAAAGGCGTACCCAATCCAATATTCTGTATAAATCCTCCACGCCAGTGACCTAGACTATTCAGCATTAGCCCTCCAGTAGCGGCTCGGTGTGATCCTGCGCTACCGGTACCATTCGTATTCAGGTTGATCCATTCGGCCATTGGTGTAGTCCTGAGTTTTTGTTACTTATTCTCCATTTATAACTCCACTTCTTAAATAACTAAAAGTTGTCATCAATGTAACTTCTTTACTCCAAAACCAGAGAAAGAATCATGTAGATGAAGTTGTAATGAGCCTATAAGAGCACTCACGAACAGTAGCAGAGTTGAATGTTGTGCTCCCACCACCAGCTTTAATCCTTAATGTTAGGATTTATGCTAAATATATCCTATCTTTATTTTTGGCATTTTTATTGGACATGAGAATTACCATAATTCTTGAAGATGTGCCTTAATTGGAGATTGCATTCTTTTGGAATTGGATGGTGTTTGGGATTTGAATTGGAAATATAATCTTAATAAGCATAATTTTCGGTGTTGATAGCTTATCTTATATTGTCCTTGTTTGAAAAGGAATCTTTGAAGAAAAACCTAGTGATAATGCGTGCTTGATTGAGATTGTGTAGCTTACGTGAAACTGAAGTGGAGTGTTTGTGGCTGCGCATATGAACTCTTGAACATACAACAGAATTTTTGATTTCTTGGGTGACTTTTGGCTGGTGCTCTATTTCTGCTTTTATCCTCTGTTTGAGCTGATTGCGTGGGTCTTTTTGGAGCAGCTCTGTTTCAATACTTTTATCTCTATCAAGCAATCTAGGTATTATGCGAAGTTGCGGATTTTTCTGGGTCCTTGAAGTTGATTGATGATTGCGGCACAAAGAAGACTTAGTCACTAATGAGTGCATATATTATTGGTGCAGCAACTTGGCTATTTCGGTGAAGAATTTCAGATCTGAAAATTGTTGTTTTCTTGTTTTATTTGTTTTTGCTTTTGAGTAAAAATAGTTAGGAAAACCCTCTGACGAGGTTAACACGAATCGGTCGTATTATTGGGCGTGAAGATCTTTCATGGGTAGTTAGGTTGTGGGTCAGTTACATAGATTGAGTCGTACGAGGTAGATCAATCTTTTGTAATTTTTGTAAACTACAGTGAAAGTAATCAATTTGGGTAAGGGCCCCGCAGACGTAGGCAAAGTGTGCTGAACTGCGTGACCAAATGTCGATGTCTTCGTTATTTTGCATTTGTGATTTTTTATTTACTTGCGCGAAGAAAAATTTGTGGATAGTCTGCGAATTAATTAATAACTTAGTTATTTCAATTGGTATCAGAGAGGGTCACCAATTCAGAATTTGGTAGCAAGTTGGTGCAGATCCGAGATTCACAGATATGACTACGAGAGAGGGTACATCAATCACCAAACCTCCACTATTAGATGGATTGAATTATTCGTCATGGAAATCCCGAATGAAATTCTTCATTCAAGCTCAGGGGACAAGAGCCTGGCATTCGGTAATACATGGTTGGACTCATCCAATGATTGTTGATGATAAAGGAGAGACAATTCAGAAAGATCCATCTGAATGGACCAGATAGGAAGAAGAGAGTGCACTGGGGAATTCACAAGCGATGCACGCGATATTCAGTGTCGTCAATAAAGGACGTTTCTCTATGATTTCGGTTTGTGAAACAGCGAAAGAAGCCTGGGATGATTTGCAAACCATTCATGAAGGATCAAAATCTATGATATCTTCAAAACTACAAATGCTAGTTGTGCGGTTTGAAGAGCTGAAGATGGATGAGCATGAGAAAATCGGAGAATTTCATGAAAAATTGAGAGATATTGCGAATCAAGCTTATCAATTGGGAAAGAAGAACTCCAATGTAAAACTAGTCAAGAAGATGTTGAGATCGTTGCGATTGAGATTCATTCCAAAAATTGCAGTAATAGAGGAGGCTCATGATATTGATAACTTGTCATTGGGAAAGGTTACCGGCATTCTCACAAATTTGGAGATGAATCTCTTAAGGGGTAAGCAAGAAAGAAGCAAAGGATTGGCACTACAGGTGGAAGCCGGAAAGAATGTGAATAATATGAAAGATTAGTCAGATGAGAATGAAGACATGATCTTGCTCATTTGAAATTTTGGTAAATTTCTGAAAAGAATGAAGAAAGACAGATTTGATTCTAGATAATACGGTGGGAGTTCATCTAGTAACAACCTAAGACAACAAGTCAAAGCACAAAAAGGCGAATGTAAAGCAAGAAGGATTCAGTGTCATAAGTGTTAGGGGTTTGGTCACATTCAATCCGAGTGTGCTAACACTTTGAAGAAACAAAGAGGAAAGTCCTTCACCACCACCTGGAGTGAAAATGACTCTGAAAGTGATTTTGGTAGTGAAGAGGAATTGGCAAATAATGCTGCACTGGTTTCACTGCACAGTAAAAGTCCAGTTACTTGTTTAGCAGCAATTGAGAAGGAAGTAATTGACAGCAGAACAGGGTCAAAATTTGAAAATTTCAGAATTAGTTCAGCTCAGGATTCAACATCAGACTATGGCAGTGACAGAAGTAGCTGTGATGATAAAGTTGGGAATACCTATGAGAATTACTAGGCTTTGTATGAGAAATGGTTGAAAATGCAAAAAAGGAATGAGAGTTTAAAAGAAGAGAATTTTCGTCTGAAAAATACCATACAAGAACTAGAAAAGAAGCTGGCAATGACTTCAGATGAACTTGGTGACGTGAGGATGAAATTAGTAAGTACTGAGAAGGGATTGAGGATGTTGAATGGAGGCACGGAGAAACTAAATAAGCTGATTGAAACTGGTAAGGCTAA
>JAOTAZ010000007.1:12266701-12279565 GCA_025629785.1 Erythroxylum oxycarpum | reverse complement strand
CAAAAGTTACCGATCCTCCCTTCTTATACTAAAGATCTAGGAACATAGACCTTCTTCCTGTCATGTGTCGCGAGCATTCACTGTCCAAGTACCAATGGTGTTGGCTGCTTCTTCTAAGGAAGGATATCTGCAGGAGATATTATTTGTCTCTTAGGTACCCAGATTTTCTTGGGTCCTTTGGGTTAGTTCTAACATAACTCATAGTATGGTGATGATATAACTGATGAAATTTCTTCTTGAGGAGCAGGATTCTTTCTATACTGAGTATAGTTTTTAGTAAACCGTAATCCAGTTTTATCATTAGGGTGTCTGTATTTTCCTTAGCATATCATTCATTTTTCTAGTACTCTTTATAAAAGTTGATAGGTCAGCTGAAAGGTTGTTTATTCTTTGTTTCAGCTGATTAATCTCCTCAGATCTATCTACAACTACCTTTTTCTTCATCTCGTCTACTTGTTTCTTTAAGCAGGCGTTCTCTTTTTCTATCGCTTGCGTGTTTTTCAAGATTTCTACGTACTATTTCTTTAGAAATTTATATTGTTTCAGAATTGCATGAGAATCTTCTAATAATTCTGAGTATGCATCTTTTAATTCATTAAATTTTGAGGTTACCTCCTTATCACTTTCTCCTTCAGCTACGAGGCAAATATTCGCTTGTATTGATGCCTCTAAGTTAGTATCTAATTCAGACGAATCTAGATCTTCCCAGGTTTCCATCATACTTTTCTTGCATTCTCTACTTTTCTTTGGCTTTCTTTTTAGTAATGGACATTCGGACTTGTAGTGTCCCGGTTTATTGCATTCATAGCATATAATGGATGCTTTCTCATTCTTTCCTTCACCTTTGCTATTCTTCTTGAAGTAGGATTCTTTGTTTCCTTTAGCCTTTTTCTTCCACATGCGTCTGATCTTCCTTAAGATAAAGGATAGTTCATCATCTTCTTCGCTTGAATCTTGATCTGATTCACTGGAATCATCATTCTTGACTTCCTCAATCTTCAGTGCTTTCGACGATAAGCTCCTCTTCCTTTGATTCTTATGATTCTTTTGTTCGCCTTTCAATGCTATAGATTTATCCCGTCTGGGCTTATCTTCCGTATCAAGTTCAACTTCATGTATCTTCAGAGATCTAAGCAATTCATCAAGCTTCAACACTCTCAAATCCTTGGCTTTTTGTACAGCTGTGACTTTTGGTCTCCATCTCTTTGGTAAAATTTTGAGGATCTTTCGAACGTGAGTTTGATTGTCATAATTTCTGCCGAGAGCTTTAAGTCTATTGATGATAGTTTGAAATCTTTCAAACATCTAATCGATAGACTCTTTGTCCTTCATTTTGAACAGCTCATACTAGTGTACAAGAATGCTTATCTTAGATTCATTTACTTGATTTGTGCCTTCATGTGCAATGGATAGTGTATCCCACATCTCCTTTGCAGTGTCGCATTTGTGAACTTTATCATACTCACTTCTGCTTAGGGCACAGCTTAAAAAGAACTTGGCCTTCGAATTCGGTTGGAATCTCGCTTTTTGATCTGCAGACCATCTGATTCATGGAATAGGATTTCCTTCTTCATCTACCGTTGTATACGGTCCATTTTCTATTATCTTCCAAAGATCGATATGAGTAGATTCAATGAAGAGCCGTATCCTGTCTTTCCAATAATGATAGTCTTCTCTATTGAACGCAGGAGGTCTAGTGATGGAGGCACCTTTAGCTATATATATGTGTGATTTTGCCATGGATTTTATCCACACTTTGTTATGGTGGTTCTTGGACACCGAGCTTTGATATCAATTTAAGTGAATCACATGTCAGTACAGACTTAATATTCGACATACAAAATGCACAAGAAGGGGGGGTTGAATTATGTATTCTTTTTCTTAATGATAATCTCCTTTTAAAAACTTCTTTTGAAAACTTGCTTTTGATCAGAACTATTGAGAAATAGTATTACGAAGTATTTGCAATTTGTTTCTAAGTACTTGTATCAACAATAGATATTAAAAGTTGAGAGTTGAGAGTTGAGAGTAAGAATTGACACAACATATTTATATTGGTTCACCCCAAACCGCGGGCTATGTCCAGTCCTCAGATTCCTTTCTAAGATTTTACTATACTTCTCAAAGATACAAGTATTCTTTTCACCGAGCCTCTTCAGGTCTCTTACAGCAAGTATTCTTCTTTTCTCATTTAGCCTCTTCAAGTTATCAGTTTTTCCTCTTTCTACTGAAAGATGTTTTGAGCTTTGTTATAGACAATAATAGCTCTAAGTTTAGCACAATAAAATTTCTAGCTTTAGAATCTCTAGCTCTTTTGAAATTCACCAACTTCTGTAGTCTTCGACTCCGACTCGTATTTATAGCCTTTGTCTTCAATTGCTTCTTGATAACTGCTTATTTCTTCTTGTCTATTGATCTTTGAAGAAATAGTTATTTAGTTGAGTTCTGTAACTAACTCAACTGATTAATCATCCGATGTGGTATCAGGTCTTCATCTTATTTTTGCTTTTCACTTCCATCTAATTTTTCTATCGTCTTATTTTTGGCTTCCGCTTCCGTCTCATTTTTGTATCTGCTTCCATCTCATTTTCTTCTATCTCATTTTTGTATCTACTTCCATCTCATTTTCTATCATCTCATTTTTGGCTTTCGCTTCCGTCTCATTTTCTTCTGTCTTATTTTTGTATCAGCTTTTGTCCCATTTTCTATCGTCTCATTTTCGTATTTGCTTTCGTCTCATTTTCTTCTGTCTCATTTTTGTATCTGCTTCCATCTCATTTTCTTCTGTCTGATTTTTGTATCTGCTTCCGTCTCATTTTCTTTCGTCTTTATTATTTGATCTTCATCAAAATTATTAATCGTAAAATCATTTTGACTTAACACTTCCATCCCCCTCCGTCTCATTTTTTTTCGTCTAATTTTTGTATCTACTTCCATCTCATTTTTGTATTTGCTTTCGTCTCATTTTCTTCTATCTCATTTTTATATCTACTTCCGTCTCATTTTCTTCTATCTTATTTTCGTATCTGCTTCCGTCTCTTTTTCTTCCGTCTTTATTATTTGGTCCTTGTAAAAATTATTAATCGTAAAGTCATTTTGACTTAACACTTCCATCCCCCTTAACATTTGTTTCAAGTTGTTCTAACTCCATTTGCACCACCTTTAAACTAATACTACTATGTTGTAACATTGATATTCATTTTAAACATGAAGTTGAATTTTATGAATTAATTTGAAGATTGAAGAATTGTAAAGTGAATTGAATTAGTTTATGAATTATTACAAGTAACTAGTTGCATAACAATTTGCTGACCTTCGTGATTGAATAAATGGTGGAGAATTTTGATTGATATACTTGATTTATTTAATGCCTTTTGGAATTGCCTCTTATGTGAGTTAGTATAATGAAATTAATTTCCTTATGGACAAGTGAATGCTTAAGTGTGGGGGGAGGGGGGTGAGAGTTTGATAAGTGCTAAATAAACTTTACTTTTAACATGATTTGGAGAGCATTGAGATTGTATTTTTACAAGATTTGGTATTTAAAATTATTAATATTTAATTTTATATCTTATTTTAGCCTTTCAAAGAAAAAGGAATAGATCATTTGGAGAAGACGTGGGTTAATTTGGAGCAAATTCGGTAAACTTGAAAAGAATGACTTAAAACATGGTAGCAATATAGTACCATTATACTGCCCGTGTTCACACACGTTTTTCTCAAGGAAATTTTTATCCAAGTAATAGGACACCAATATTCCTTTGTGTCCAATTCATGTTCAAGGTAATAGAATTTTTTGCCTCCAAGTGTTTCTGACATGCCTATATGTTTAACCCATGCTAGCTCGCACAGTGGTAATATAGACTTGTGTTCATCCTCTTGTTAGATGTGATTCATTATATGAAATTTTCATAAAGGCAGGAGAAGCAACATAAAGTTTGAAGTGATCCCATATTAGGGTCGTGTTGGACAATTCACATGTTTAAAAGAGAGGCAACTGAAAACAAAATCCAGCTTTAAATAAAGAGTTTTTGGGAGGTTGAAGATGATTTTAGATACAAAAGAAAGCAATTAAGAGCTGTAAAAAGTTGCTAGGAATAAGAAGGAAATAATATGGGAATTAAACAAGAAAATCAATCAAGATTTATCAAAGACTTTTAAGAAACAAATCATGAGACCTATGTCTTCTTTCTAGTGTTCTTTATTGTTTATTGTTGGTTTTGGTTATTTTATTATGAACTAATTAGGATATAAATTTAGATATAATGAACCCTAGCATGTATGTTTAAGTTGATTTATTAAATTTGATGAAAAATTATAGTTTCTTGAGATTTGTTCCATTTTTTAATTCTATATTGGATTGAAGAAATAAATGTAGAAGATTTAACATTCAAACAACTATATAGAATTATAGTAGAAAACATAGGTCTTATATATAACCTAGGTCTCAATATGAATAGTAAGGGTTGTATGAATCCTAACTATTGGGATTCATAATCTTTGAGTTAGGGTGAAACTAATTAGGGGAATTCATAGATCGTATTTGTAACACCCGAATACCCCCTAAGATGATAAACATGTGTCACACAAAACAATATTAAAACAATCCATATTATTCCAACAATTGAAAGAAAACAAGGTAACCTACATCACAATTCATAAGTGGAGTTATATACAGAACATAATATACACATTGTACTTATCACATACATGCCTTAAATCCAAATCCATCATGAACTATAATTAGTTATTACAAACTATTTATACGAAATATAAATGACTCCTAACATTGGTTATAACTTAAAAACAACTCAAACAAATCATTTTTCAAAATATATCACGTCCTTATTGGCCACTACTATTGTCCCAGCCTTAAGTCTTCTTATCAAAACCTAGACGGAGGCAAAACCACCGTGCTAAGAACATAGCTTAGTAGGGAATAACTAAACAAGATATAAAATGGTGATTGCTTCTAATTGTCGCCTAGCATTCACATGCCCTGAATCATGTCATATCACAAGCAATCTTTAATTATACAACTTGGAGAATAAACAAACTATTAATAGCATCATAACAGAACATAATTATATCATAACAGAATGTAAGTATATCAGAACAGAATATAAGTGTTTCAGAACAGAATATAAGTGTTTTAGAACAGAACATAACTTGCATTAGATCAAAATATAGCTTGCATCAAAACTAAACATATATCAAAACATAAATAGAATAGCCTGCTAATCCCTTTTACAGAAGTGGGTAATGGGAACAGAACAGAAGATACCTATGATTGGTATCAACATAAACAGAAGAGACTTATGTCTCTGAATCAGAAGACACTGTAGTGTCTAAGAATAGAATACACCGTAGTGCCAAAGTAGATAAGACATCGAAGTTTCTAATAACAAAAGCAGCTGTAGACCTTTCTAGGCATGCCTATTTACCAACAACTAGGACTTGGCAGGATTTAAAACAAAATAAATCGCATTTCAAAATCACATGTAAAAGAAATAATGCACAACATATGACTTTATTCCATTTTGCTCAAATTGAATACATTCATTCACTCTTGCACAAACTTGATATGCCTTATAAACATACGAATTTGCAATAATGCACCAATGTATGCATTATATGATTACATAATATATATGTTCACACAAATTCCCAATTCACAACATTTATATCCAATTCACATTACAAAAATCCTTTGGAACACATTTGTGTTCATAAGAACATTTTCATCCCTTGAATAACTCATATATTGCAACATTAGATACATTAACATTAAATAATACATTCCTTAAATTATCATATCAATAAACAATCCAAAACCTGGTCAACCTTTAATTAACTAATTCCGTATCAAAGTAGGTTCATTTCCACCTTAATTAAGTTCAAATACATCATTATAAAGTGTTTTAACCTTATGTGGTTCAACAATTGCATAAAACCAAACTTTTCTCATATCCCAAGCATTTCCCACAACCGTGGGAAGGAGCTATATAATTCCTACGATTGTGGGATGGGTGAACCAAAGGTTCACCATCCCATTGCTTTCAATTTGTTTTTAAATTTTAACACCTTGATACTCAATTCAACATACCTTCATCATAGTCCATTAACTACACCTCAATTATACCTTAATTATGCTCCAATTCCTCATCAAATTCATATCTAATTCCACTTCAAAATCAATCATTTGGTAGCTCACAATTCATTGTCTTTCTTAAATCAAAACCAAAACAAAATTTGTCATACGAGCATCACTTTTTCAGAACTCATTTTATCACCATCATAACAAATATTCCATCCCAATTCAATCATGATAGAACTTGTATTAATATATGCTATCAAGTTTAGAATTCCACTTACATTTTTAACTTAAAATTCTACTCCAAAGAATAAGTTAATCTAGCCCTTCATGCAACCAACACACTTCCAAGATCAAGTGAAAGTAGGATAATCTTAACACCAAGAAGACAATAGCCTAGAAGATAACAGGATCCAACTTCCTTGATGCAATATCTTGATCTAGAAATTAAGCACAACATAAGTAAAAAACACAAGAATGGAAACTAAGAATGAATATTGGCATATGTCACCATTGCATATGTCCCATTTGTCCACCATATAAGCTACTAAATTTCACAATTCTATTAAGCCATTTGTCACTCAAGCAATGATGTCATTTGTCACTTAATTATATGCTTAGTCATCCTAATTTTTCATGTGTCAACTTGTCTTGCCACTTGACAATTTTCTTAGTCCAAATGTACATTTTCACTCATCAATTCCTAATAGTAACACTTAATTCCAAATCTCTAATTATGATCTATTAAACCAAAATTCAAGACATATTCAATTTACAATCATATCAGAATTTTAACACCTATCACATATACTTTCATAAACATGTAACATTCCTACTAGAGTGTAATTTGGGGTCTTACAGTATTAATATATTATTAGGAAGATTTGATGCAAGGAAATTTTAATAAAAGTACTTAAGAATAGGTACTATATATGTTTTGACATGAGCTTATAATTATAACTTTAAGATTCTTATTGGTCCAAAAAATTAGAGATGATGATTAAATCATAATAAATTAAAGTTCTATGAGGATTCTTATCTAGATCTAGTTATTGAATTAATTATTTATTCCAAGTATTGTTTTGCTTGATTTTTCTAAATTGTTATTTCAGTTTATTTCACTATACTTTTCACTCAATCATTCACCTATTTAAATTAGATCATAGAAAGATAGTTATTATTAGTAATCACAATCTTTTTGGAATCCACATTCGACTCATCTATACTATAATATATAAAAAATTGATAGGTGTACTTTTTTTTTATATTGTTCTTTGTGACAATTTTTTTCATTCACATATCATATTAGTTGATTATGAAAAGGAGAGATTGGAAAGAATATTTATCGACTGATAGGGAATGCAATTATAGGTGGAGAATTTTTACTATATAATCAAATGAACATAATATTATTTATGGAACATACAACTTAGTCATCTTAATGAATAAGGAATGATGAAACTTTATAAGAGAAACTTTTTGAAATGTGTCAACATTACCAGTTAGAGTTCTATAAGTTTTTTTGTACTTGGTTAACAGTTTAGGATGACTTTTAGACCAGTAAACATAAAACTAAGAAAATTGTTGATTATGTGCATTCTAGTGTATAGGGTCTTACTAGAGAGTTGTCATTGTATTTTGGTACCTTAACTGATGATTTATATAAGAAAGTTTAGATAAACTTTATAAAGAAAAAATATGAAGCCTGTGCAAAGTTCAAGGTATAGAAAGTAAAGATAGAGAACCAAATGGACTAAATGATCAAGTATTTTAGATTAGACAACAGTACTAAGTACATAAACTCACACTTCAAAAAAAAAATGAGCATAGTATCCAAAAGTATTATATAGTTTATAAAACACCACAATAGAATATTGTTCCAAAAAGGATGAATAGACTTATAACTAGGTCAGATGCTTAAAGCTAAATGTGGAGTTTCCTAAAAGTTTTGGGGTTGGAGTAATGATTATGATGTCCTACCTCATCAACAAGTCACAAAAAAACTTTATTAAATTGAATTTTTTAAAAGGAACAATGGATAAGAAATAATTTGAGTTTTCTAGGTTGAAAATGGTTTTCTTGCTTACATGCATATTTTTGGTGATAAGAGGTCCAATTTTGTTCCAAAGTCAAAAATATATCTTAATTAATTATCAAAAAGGTGTTAAGATGTATAAATCATATGATCAAGCTAAAAATAAGATAGAGATTAGTAGCAATGCATGCATTTGATAAGTAGTATATGTTGATGCAAACATATGGAGAAGATATATCAATGTTAGAAGAGGGTGGCATTAGTTTAAAGGTGGTGCAAGTGGAGGTAGAACAACTTAAAACAAATGTAGATGAGTATCACAATATTGCCACAGATAGGGCAAGGTGAACAATTAGAACTTAAGTAGATATGGTTGGGAAGACTTAGTACTCTTAGTATTGATAACCAATAATGGAAATCAATTTACCTTTTAAGAGACTATAAATAGTTAAAATAAGTATACATGAATGTACGATATAATGGAAGAAATGGAGTCTTTATATAAGAACGAAACATGGGAGCTTATTCATCTTCCTAAAAATAAAGACCTATAGGGTGCATGTATAAAGGGAAGCCAATAATACTAAAAAAACAAAGAAAGAAAAGTATAAGGCTCAAATATTAGATAAAGGATGTTCTAAATAGAAAGGGATTAACTATCATAAGTTCTTTTCTCCTATGGTTAGATATACTTCTATCAGGATAATAATGACTTTGTTGGTCTATTTAGATATGCATTTTAAGGCAAATAAATGTGAAGGCAATTTGTTCCATGGTGTCATGGTGACTTGGAGGAGTAAATTTACATGAAGCAACCAAAAGGGATTAGTTAACTTGAAGAAAAACATTTAGTTTGTAAATTAAGGAAATCTCCTTATAGTTTAAAGTAGCCTCTGTATTGATGATATAAAATTTGATATTAGTACATAATCTGAATTAATAATCATATATTTGAATTTAAGTGTTGTTTATTTGTTAAAAGATTTTCTAATGGTTCGTTTATTTTTCTGTTACTCTTTATAGATGATATATTGATTTTTATTAGGAGTATATATAATGTGAATTAAAATAAAGACCTTGATGAGAAAGAAGATTGACATAAAGGAACTCAGTTAAGAAGATACTTAGAATGGAGACCCACAGGGATATGAGCTCTAATAAATAATAATTATCTTAATGCAATTATATTAAAAAATGTTGAACAAATTTGGAATGATTAATTCTAAGTGTTCCTTATTAGAAAAAATGGTGTGAAATATGGTCATATATAGATGGAATTACTCATTTAAAAGGTGGTGGACATTGTGAGGTCTTTAAGCTTTCTTAAGTTTGTACAAAATAGGTTGAGAGTGCAAAGACCACATTATATGTTATAATACAAAAGATATTTTGTAAAATTTTATTGAGTAAAATGTATATAAATATTTATGTATCTATATATATACCTTAATAAACTTTTACAAAAATATCTTTTGTGTTATACCACCTAACATACATACATATTAATGTAACCTTACTTTTTCTTTTATTGAGGTAGCACACAAATTAGTCGATTCTAAAATTTTTTATGTTCCTATTTATTTTTTATATTGTTCTTGCTTGTATATTACTCAACATGCTCCATTTAAGATCAATAGTGCTTCTATTATCCAAATTTGATGTAGATGATAGTGTTAAAGATGCTATGAATGTAAATAGATTGATCTATATCTTTTCTATTTTTTTTGGTTTATTTTTTATATATTTATTTTATTTATAACTTCCTATATTAAAGTAAAACTTTATGCCATTTCTTTACAAGGAAAAAAGTGTAATTTTAACCCTAACCTTTACACTGGAAAATAGGTCAGACCTTAACAATTTGTAACGTTAAAAAAGAAACTTAATAACTTAAAACTATTCAAATTTAACCCTAAACTGTTGAAACTCTTAAAAAAATTAAGGATCTATGAATTAAGTGACATGTTAAAGTTTATGTAAAACTTCTTTTAATTTTTTATTTTTTAAATGAGAATGAGTCTCAGTCACTTAAATTAAGTTCATGAAACATTAATTTATCCACAAAACAATGGCCAAAGAATTTAATTAAATTTCCAATTAAATATAATAAACCTTAAATACAATAAGATGAACACTAAAAGCACTTGGGACATAATATCCAAGCAACCTAGCCAAATTCTTGTTTCTTAAGAGTCTGATTGCCTATGCTTCAACGTTAATATCTTTTAAAACCTGTCTACTGCATTACAAATTTACAGACTATAATTGTTAATGACTCATGTTTTGAAATTCTTAAATGCATTATTTATGCTTAAAAAAAAGGTATGCTGCAAGTAATAAGAAATCCAATCCCCACCTTTTATTAATCATCAAACACTGCAACGATAAGGCTAGTATGATCAATAGAACATGGTCTATACTAGATTTCTCACTCCCATTACTTGACTCAGCTATTAAAATTTTTAATATGGACAGAATTTAGAGTCCACTAATAAGAATTGGACTTGGGTCAACCATTGTCAAAATGACTAGAACTAATCATTTAGATACTAAACATTCAGGGATCTATTAGCTACATCAACAAAAAAATTGTCCTTTTACACTTTTCATGAATAACTTTCCACGGTTCTCTGCTCACGATAGGTTGAGCTTTTCTCTCTTGCTTTCGATAGCAAGTCCTTTTCTTTTCTCACTTACCGTCCTTTTTAGCATCTGGTCCATAGTTTTTTCAGGATAATATGGCTACAAACACAGAGGAGGATCAATTGGTTCAAGAGATGTATCAACGTCTAAACTTAGAGGAGGAAGAGAGGGTACTGGAATATGTAGCAACACCAGATATGGGAGAACAGGGCACACCAGATAAGATCTGGCAACATTGCGTGGTGGGACGACTATTAACAGAAAAGATGATAAATTTTATAGTTTTTAAGCAGGTTATGGCGAATGTTTGGAGACTCGTCAAAGGTTTACTGGTTAAGGAGTTAGGCAAAAACGTTTTTTGTCTTCCAATTCTTCCACCACCTAGACATAGAAAGAGTTATTAATGATGGACCTTGGAATTACCAGCAAAATCCCCTCTTGCTGCATGTCTTACAACCCCATGAAAATCCCCGTCACATAGAGTTGGTTAAACTGGTATTATGGGTTCAGATTTATAACGTCCCATAGGGTTTCATTTCTGAGAAGGTTGCAAGTGACGCAGGAAAGTATATTGGCGAGTTTATTGAATCAGATCCACACAATTATTCACCTATATGGCGCGACTTCATGCGTATAAGGGTAGCCATTGATATTAGCAAGCCACTGAAACGAAAAATGCTTATCAAATGGACAGGGGGAGAGAACATCTATTTGGAGTGTAAATATAAACGACTGAATACATTTTGCTATTTTTGTGGTATAGTGGGACACACTGACAAATTCTTTCGTCTACTCTATGAGTATCCAAACTTTCTGAAGGAGAAATTTGCATATGGCACTTGGCTAAAAGTTGATTCTAGGAGTCAAACGCAAGTTGGATCTAAGTGGTTGCGATCGGAAAATGACCTTATGCTGGAAATGGAGAATGGAGCTATAGAAATTTCGTCGAGTAGCGTACAGCAGCAAGCGACCAGTACTACGTTTGGAAATCCCGTTGATGGTGTCGATTTTCAAGGTTTTCAAACCTCAAATCCATATCCTGCTGATCCGATAGATCATGGCTCACATAGTAATGATTTGGCATATCAGGCTCCTAGTTCTTCGATAACGGTAATCCCCGTAATTCAAGCCTTTCCTTACCAGAGGCCTACGAATTCTATTAGAGTCTTGGAGTCCAAACGAAGGCGCCTACAAGAGTCAACTGAGGATATACGGGAGAAAACAAATATGGAGGTGGATTTGATAGATAATGCACATGTGGCAAAAAACTTGCAAATGGTGGGTTCTGGTCCCAGGCCCACCTAGAGTTATGAGTACTTTAAGTTGGAACTGTCCGGGGCTTGGGAACCCACGCACAGTTCGGGTTTTAAAAACCTTGTATTGGAAAAGAAGCCCAACATTATTTTTCTTATGGAAACAAAAATAAAAAAAAGAACAAGTTTTACAAATTAAATCAGTTTTGGATTTTAGTGGTTTGTTTACTGTTGACCCTATGGGTATGAGTGGTGGTTTAATATTAATGTGGAAGGTACCGAACATGGCAAGGTTACTAAGCTAATCCAATCATCATATTGATATTAAGGTTACTATTGAAGGGATGAAAAGGTGGCGCTTAACAGGTTTCTATGGATTTCCAGAATGCCACAATAGGAGCCAAGGTTAGGACTTACTCAGACATCTCTCTTCTATGTCCACGTTACCATGGTGTGTTATAGGAGACTTCAATGACATTATGTTCTTATCAGAGAAACATGGGAATAACTCTCATCTTAGATCACTACTGGAAGGTTTTCGCACAGCTATTTCTGGTTGCCATCTTCATGATTTGGGCTTTGAGGGTCCACGTTTCACTTAGGAGGTTTATTGGAAACAACGTTCTAAGCAACATTAGTTAGCAGAGGGAGATTCCAATTCCAAATTCTTTCATATGATGGCGTCTCATAGAAAGAGGAAAAATCAGATTTCTCGACTGCAGAACAATAATGGCGAGTGGGTTGATTGGGATTCAGGATTACCGGAGCTAATAGTGAACTATTACCAAGATCTTTTTACGCCTTCACATGGTGATCCAGGGCCACTTTTACAATATGTT
>JAOTAZ010000007.1:12246078-12263094 GCA_025629785.1 Erythroxylum oxycarpum | reverse complement strand
AAATTGTTGATTAGTTTCCTCCATTATGTTAGCATGGCTTTCAATAATTTTGTAACAAAATTTTTAAGAACTAATGTAAGTATTTTATAATTATTTTTTAGGGTAAAAGACATCAATCGCCTTATAGTTTGCTTCTTTCTCTCAAAACCTTCTAAGGTTTAAAATTTTGGCTAAATATACGAATCGATCCCAAAGTTTTTAACAATAATTCAAATAAGCCCTTAAGGTTTTGGCGTTCATAAAATTGACCTTAATGCTAATATTTATTCATAGAACTATCTTAGTTTAGTAGGAATAATTTATTACATCCGGAATAGATACACACAAGCTTTCTCTCTCTTGGACAAATTTTGTCCCTCTCCTGTTGTTCTCAGCAAACTTTCTCACTCACGCAGCAGCACACTTCTCTCTCGTCCGGTCTCACTCACGCTCTTCGTCTCTAGCTCAGTGGCCCTCTCTCGCTCTTCACGCGATTGTCTCTTTTCTCCACTCTCTGGTCGGGTCTCATTCACGCTTTTCGTCTCTGGCTCAATGACTCCGTTTCTGATTTAACCGGTAATAATCTTTTTGCTTCCTAAATCGTGCTCTGTTTGTTTTCTCTTTACTCACTTCTGCTCATTTGATACAGAGCCTCCTTCCATTTGATACAGCCCTCAAGATTGGTTCTTATCTCGAGGTTCTTAATTTTTCGATTCCTGCTCTTGTTTTATAATCGTTTCTTCTCACCATTCGGGAATTTTAGTTGTAGACAATTTCCATTCTTTTTGGGTATTAGGTAATCGACTTGTATTCCTTGGATAGTTGCTCTCCGTTTTGGAGGGAGTTATCATTGTCGGATTGCATATGGGAGTCGATTACTCTAGAAGGATGGCCTTTACTTGGTTTTCTTAACGACTCTTCCTCTTCTTCTTCCTGGGATCTTATTATAAAGGTATGCTATGTTTATTTTGTTATTTCTTATTATCGGTTTTGTTTTTCTGTTGCTTGTGAGTTTTGCGTGTGAGAAATTAACAAACCCACTTGTTGTTTCCTCAAGAAAACATTTGTCTATAGGAATTATACACGATTTCATCATTAATAAAATATAATCCAAATTTAAGATAAATCCTATGGAAACCAATATTATACTCGATTTAATTAAATCTTGAGTGAATATTTAAATTAAGAAAAACATTTTAGTAGACGCACGATGAAACTGAAACCATTCTCCAGGAGTCTCGACAAAAGAAAATGATGAGAGCAAAGTTGTGGAGACCTCTCTCCGCACTTCTCCAACACATCACCTTTACCTCGACGGGACATCGTTTGCGAATCAACCACATCGCCATTTTCTCTCCTTCTACTAAGCTACGAAACCACTTTCTCGGGAAAACCTTCTGCTCAGAATTTTCCCGAGACGTTACTTTTCAATGTTGGAACTGCGGTGCCAAACCTCAACAAGGGTCCATTCCATTTCTGGCTTGCTCTTGCTGTCGAGCCGTTCAGCCTATTGATCCCTCCGTCGATTACTTTCATATTTTTGGACTGTAAAGTTCTTTTCTTTGTTAATTTGCTCAAGTTTGATCAATTCCCTCATTCGATTTGCTTGAATTTTGATTCCCTTTCTTTGTGAATAGGGAGAAAGATTATGAGCTTGGAGATGTGAACTTGGAGGGGAAATACAAAGATTGGCAAAAGAAATTGCACCCTGATTTAGTTCATTCCAAATCTGAGGTTTACTTCGAAATCACTTTGAGCTAAAAATTCAATAGTTATTCCTTTGAGCTTTTGGTTTGTGGGAAAAATTAATAACCACTGATGGTTTTTACTTATTTCCTCTTTGTTATTTGTTGAAGCAAGAGAAGGACTTTGCGGCTGAACAATCAGCACGGTTGATTGATGCTTACCGCACGCTTGGTAATCCATTGTCGAGGGCAATATACATGGTAAGCATCTTTGTTGCAATTTGTATTATAAGATTTTTTGTTTCAATGGCAGTGCTTGCCTGCTGTAGGGTTTTTAAATCGCCTCTCTTTTTTTAAGTCAATGCTCGTGAGATAGTTGCTCTTTCTATATTTGCTTTGTATTAGATCGCTGACTATGGTTTGTTCAACTTCTTAAGCACCATTGCTTGTAATGTATTGCTTTTACTGGTTAAAAGCAGAAACTAGTTAGCGTTTAGATTTTAGAGAAGCAAGAACGTGATGTGAGTGGTGTTGGAATTATATTTTCATTCATGAGTTATGTTTGTTGAATATCGAAGATCCTTTTCCTAGGACTTAGTTTTGGCAGGGTTATGTATTATAGTACTTGATGTTAAATTGTGAACAAGTGGAGCAAGCCATCTAGGAACGAAGATACGGTAAATTAAACATTATTAGAACTTACCTTTTACTTCTAACTCTTTCTGACCATTTATGCATTAGAACAACATCATTTTTGCAGCTGAGGCTTGAAGGCATAGATGTGAATGAAGAAGAAACAATTTCAGAACCAGGATTGCTAGCTGAGGTAATTTTTTTGGAGTTTATGATCCCAAAGCTTGTTTAAGAATCTAATATTGTGTTTATATCTCTATGTGTTTCTTTAAACATTTGCATATATATGTTCTCTGACTGCATGACTTGAGCAGATATTTTGACAGAAAACTAGTGTTTACTCTTATACTTTATCCCCGTGTGTTATTTCCTTTCCTGTTTGTGAGGACCTAAGTTATGCTCTTTTTATTTCTAAATTCTCAAATGCAGATTATGGAAGTCAGGGAAGCTGTTGAAGAGGCACCTGATTCTAAGACTTTAAATGAGATACAATCTAAGGTATGACTCTCCTTCAGATGTATGATTGAGCATTGCAGGCTATTTCTTTATGTGCTTGATTTATGCTAGCAGATATGTTGGCCGAGTGGCATAACTTACCATAATGTATTGGAGATTGACTGTTACCTCCAGGCGCTGAGACCAGATCATTAAGATAACCCTGAGAAAAGTTTCAGTTCAAGGATTTTATGTTGCTCTATTACTGGGGAGTAGCAATAGCCATTTCTTTCTTCAGTTATTTTGATGTATTTTGATTTTTGTTATGCAGA
Source organism: Erythroxylum oxycarpum (assembly GCA_025629785.1). Classification (NCBI taxonomy): domain Eukaryota; kingdom Viridiplantae; phylum Streptophyta; class Magnoliopsida; order Malpighiales; family Erythroxylaceae; genus Erythroxylum; species Erythroxylum oxycarpum. The sequence continues at coordinate 12,260,030 of JAOTAZ010000007.1, read as the reverse complement.
TGCAAGAGAAATTGCAAGAATGGTCCAACTCCTTTGCAAATGCATTTCAAACTCAGAAATTTGATTTAGCTCTAACCTGCATCAGAAGAATGACATACTATGATCGTGTGATTGAGGAAATCAGGAAGAGGCTTTAAAAGGTAAGCCTGTTCATAAAGCATTGAGGAAGAAGTTGCATTTAGCTTTGCCAAGAGCAATTCTTCTAATTTTGCTATATTTTTGCAAAAATTGATCATACTGTTTCTTTTTTTTTTTGGCTATGGTGGGTCTCCATCCGTTAGGGTGATTGAATATACTTCTTTTCTGTAACTTCATACTGACCATCTATATGAATTTTTTTTTTCTTTTGATGTTATAAAGTTGAAACATGCTCTCTTTAGGGTATTTGGAAGTTATTCATGGATGATTAAATGTTTCCAGAATTTGGAGTAGAAGAATGACGTTGGTCATACAATATAAATCTAGAACCAACTTTTTTCTTGTATCCTGACATATATCATCCAGATTGCTCAAATTTTGGCAATGTCCTGAAATGATGCTAGCTTCATGAGTTTGAGGAACATAAAAAGATATTAATTGGTATTGAAGATGGCATGCTTGATGGATTAGTGAGGAGCTTTAATGGCAGCTTGTTGAAAATGGAAGGTGTTTCAAGCTAATTTGATTTCTTTTCAATTCTATGTTGTCTGTTACCTAAGTGAACAATTCAAGAACAAATTTGAGAAAGTTAGATTGGATCTATTTCAGGCTTTGAGATTGTTGCCAACTTTCTTGATGCTACTTTCACATTTTAGATAAAGCCACCTGAAAACCCAGATTTGTGAATGTGATGTTTCCCAGGTAATCCTGCTTGGATGCCAAGGCCTGTCCTTGCTTAAGCAAGAGAAAATTCAAACTAAATGTTCAATGAAAAGCTGTAGTTTAAATCGAACACTGGCTGATGCTTTCATTTACCTTGTCAGGAAGTTTTAAAGACTGCTTGCTGTCATATTAAGTGAAGTGAAGATATTAGAAGTCAAAGACAAGGGACATGATTTGCCATATTACAGTAGATTCTTATTATCTACTGTAATATGGCAAGGACGTGCGCGTATTGATTATAGTGAATGAATAAAACTGTAGTAACAAGCATTTATTTGTTTGCTTCGTTTTCGGTTAAAATGGCTGGATTTAGTGTCCAAGTTCACCCGGTTGTTACATTGGTCGAGTGAAAAGTTCGATTGTACTTTTCTATTGATGTTGGTCTCTGTGTTTTTGGTTGTTTTATTATCTCTATGTATATATATATACTCCAACCGACAATATTGTCCACCACCAGCTCTTGCATGACTGATGGGAATCATTAAGCTGTAGAAAAAATGACCTTGAGACCAGTTCATCATAATAATCTTCACCAATTTCTATGTCATGCTTCCTTCTTTTGGTTGGCCACAAAACCTCGTCATCCATTAAAGAACTAGCTCCTCTTTGTGGAATTCATACTGTTTTGGAAGAATTAAACTACAAGCAAAGCATTCTTCAGAAGACGCTTAAAACTGGAAGAATGTCAGCTTTCCAGAAAGTAATATGCTATCAGCACCTCTAACACGCCGCTCGGAAGAATGTTACCTTGTAGAAACCGCAGGAAGAGGGTCATGAACTGACTATAGTACTCACTCAGCATTGTTTCAGGGCTACTTCATTACATGAATGCTAATGAAGTTTTAAAAGCTTGGAAAGTTGGAAGTTTTCCATTCTCTGAAGCTGAAAGGACCCGTGTCTCATTACGAGAGTTGCTCAATGTTCACTATTTGTCTGTGTGAGGCTGGGAAATCAGAAGCGTTACAGCTTATAAATTGAATGATGAACAACCGTTAAGTATGCAAGCGCATTCTTTAACTTGTTATATATTGAAACAAAAGTTAGCATTGAAAAGGGAAGGCAAGTTCCTTAGCTTTATTGCACTCATCTATGTCTATTCAATCGCATTAACTATTACACAAAAAAAAGTTAGCATTGAAAAGCTAATCTTATAATACTTATATTATCTATCCAAATGCCCCTTCAATTACCATGTAATTTGTAAGTTTATCATCCTCAAAAAATAGCCATTAGTGATCACTAATTAGTGACGTGGATAATAAGATAACGGCATTGTTCTAAGACCGTCTATAAAATATTAGTTTATTGTCTTGGGATCTAATAATAAAGTTTTGTTATTGTCGAATATTTTCTTTTGTTGTCGTGTTTATAGTTGTCGAACATCACTCGAGCTTGGATATGATAAGGGCTTATCGAACAAATATAATATGTGTTCGTAGGTGGCCTAATGTTAGGCTTACTAACGAATAAGCCCAAGCCCAATTGATAATAATTAAATAGCTAATTAATCTCGATCTAGTTATTTAATGAACATACCAGAATAAAGCTAACTGATACAAATTGGCCCTGTCCTCGCCTAGTAGGTTTTACGCCGCTATAAGAAAGAGGGTAAAGGGAAAGAAATTAATTTATCGAGAACTCTGTAAGTTTGCATCATGACATTTCAATCGAGTTATCTAGGTACATTTATTGTTTGTCATGTGATAAATTTATATGTTCAAGATCATATTATGAGTATGTTTTTCACCTAAAATTATTCTTACATTGGTATCAGAGCATGGTTTAAAAGTTAAATTTAACTTACCCAGTGTACAAGACTCCCTACTTTGCGAGTGAATGGGGAGAATTAGAATATATGTTACCTTTCTTTTATATTTTTACAAAAAAGTTGTTTCTATGATTTGAACATATAACCTTATGGTTACAAATGAACAACTTTACTAGTTGTTTTAAGGCTCACCTTTATGTCTATGGTGAATTTTATATGTTTCGCTTAAAAACAACAAACTAAAGAATTTAATTTGTTGAATCCTTATATCTTTATGTATAGTTAAAGTGTTTAGTTTTTAATTTAAAAAAAACAAAAATGAAAAGAAAAAATGGCGACCACATGCAGATCTATAGGTTAGGGTAAACCATGCAGATTTGTAGGTTAGGGTAATTTTGTATTAAAAAATCAAATTTATCCCTAAACCATCATGATTGTTTCTAACTAGTCCTAAAAAGTGAAATCCTTTCTTTTAAGTCCCTATCGAATTCTGCTTTTAGCTTAAGTTGTAGTTCAGTCCACATATTTAATTTTATGACAGTTTTGATTGAATTTATATTATTACATGTATTAATTCTGTAAATTCATATGTCTAGTTATGTGTAAAGAAAATGTAAACCTCTTGATTACATTTATCAAAATTTTTACATTATTGATTTATAGATGCAAATCACCAAAGATATGATTATTAATTTATACATGTATAACTATGTTTTTATCCTTGGTTAGTCGCCTAAATGATCGACCTAAGATGATATTACATGTATAAATAAAATAAATATTAATTTGTGAATGAATTATGATTATGTTATTTGTTAATCACCAAAGTGGCCAACTATAATTGTTTTGTGCATATAAATTTAGGATTAATTATCCATAATGTTTAATGAAATGCCTACATATAAAGTTGGATTATTATTTACTATTTTGTAGCCTCACTCGAAGGTGAATCAACCATTCTATGAAAGAGTAAACATGACGAGAGTGAATTAATTTTGATCAAGCATATTCATTTTATATCTAAAGATGTCATGTGTGCTTGGTTGAAAATATTTGTTTACTCATAATGATTATCATTGACATTTAATTAATTTGTGATAGTTTATTGTAGTATTAACCCAAAAGGAAACTGTAATATACTTTAATGTTTATTTTGAATCCTGTAAATAATGTGAGCATTATGTATTATTTTGCAACAATTTCTCTTTATTCGCAAGCTTCTTCTATTTCTATTTTTAATGGTTTGAATTTCTCATAATGGAGTGAACGAGTCACTTTTCACTTGGATGCCTTGGATCTTGACTTGACACCATTTAAGGGATCAGCCTCCTATTCTTATAAATGCAATTAGTGAGGGGAACATTCTAAAATATTAAGCCTTATGTTTTTGCGAATGACTACTGCCGACAATATTAAAACAACTCTTAATCAAACTAAAAGTGTAAGACAATACTTGAATTTTGTGGAAGAATGTTTTCATTATGCAAATAAGTCACTTACTGGTACCCTTATAGCGTACCTCACGACCATAAAGTATAATAGGTTGCAAGGTATGTAGGTCCATATTATTAAGATTATTAATAATACAACAAAGCTAAAGACACTAGGTATGAAAATGGATGACTAATTGATGATGCAATTCATTTTGAACTCGCGGACCTTTTCGAATTTAAATACAACACTACGAAGGGAAAGTGGGATGTTAATGAATTGTCTAGTAAGCTTATTTGGGAGGAAGCAAGACTAAAGAAACAAAGAGACATACTATCAACTTAGTACACCAAGGAGCTAACAAAGGATTGAAAGCGAAAGTCAACAAGTTTAAGAAGAAATCATCTACTAATGCTCCATAGATGATTCAAAAGGAACAAGATATATAAAATTGTAAGTTCTATAGGAAAGCTGAACACTAGCAGAAAGATTGCCCCAAAGTATAGCTTAGCTCAAAAAGAAAGGTATACATTGTGTTTCTGTATATTTTGAATTAAAATTAACTGAAATTCCTTTAAATTCTTGGTGGTTTGATACTAATGCTATTACTCGTGTTTCTAATATGATGCATAGATTTCTTACAATCGAAATCACAAACTCAAATGAGAATTTTCTCTTTATGGAAAACTATATAAAGACTCCAATTAAAGGAATAGGGACTTATTGTTTGGTCATCATTTAGACCTTATGGAAACTCTTTATATACCTCCAATTTCTAGGAACTTGGTTTCTGTTTCAAATCTTGATGTTATTGGGTATATAGGGAATTTTGGTTATGGCTGTTTCAATTTATTAAGAACATGTTATGCATTGGTACTACTATTCTTATTGATGGTTTATATAAATTGAAACTTAATAATAACTTTCTAAATCCTTGCTTATTGTTCATAATAATGTTGGAACTAAATATGTTTAATTGAATAAAAATTATGCTCACTTGTGGCATAGAAAGTTGGTTCATGTATCCAAGGAAAGATTGGAAAGATTAGTAAAGAATGAAATTCTTCCGAATCTTGATTTTACTTATATGAACTTATGGATGAGAGCTAGTTGGAATCTTCTGTAATCAACTGTATGGTGCTGTAATTAACATGTTGAGGCAATGAATCCTATTGTAATGGTATATTAAGTTGATACTTTAGTTAATAAAATTTAAATTTTCCATAAAAATAATGAATTTCAAAACAAGTCATATTTTTTTGTATTACCTTAAATTTTCTTGCGAAATTAAATTATAGAACTTACAAAGAAGAAAGGGAATATCTAATTATCTTGTTGTAAGTTGACAAATCTATAAGAAATCGGGTTTATTATTTCTCGAAGTAAATTAAGCATGTATACAAAAAAACTGAGAATTGTTTTGTATTATTGATGCCATTTTACAAAAGAAAAAGAGAAAAGAGAAACTGGTAAATCACTAAATCTTGCTAAGGATAGCGATAAACCAAACGAAAATGATTGAACAGTGCGCTCTACTCATTTGGAGTAGCCTGCCATTGTGTAGGAATTGGCACACGCAGATGTACTCTCAAACTACATGTGAATGCCTACATGGAATGTGCCTAAGATCTCTAGTCCCTTTCACCTCCGGGACTAAAGCAACAAAATCTATGCTTTCTTCCCCATCTTGATTTCTTTCCTTCCATCAAATTGTTTTCATATACACCATTTGCATCAAGCAGAATCTTATGATAACCTTGTGTAGTTTCGTCTGCAACAGGCGTCTCTACATTTTCAGTTCTGGAAGGCGATAACAAAACCTGGTCACTTTGACCAGAAAATGAAAAGCATTGTTCTGGTGATGCTGGTGCAATCTTGTTATAGTTCACTTCCAACGTAAAAGAAGTTGAACCTGCATGCCTGCATAACAATTCAACCAAGATGCCACAGCTATATCAGGATAGAATTAATGAAACCAACTAGGATTTAATATACAGAAAACTAACAAAAGCTAGGGAAGGAAGATAATAGGATCCTGGTCTCTTAGCAGGAATACAATTTGCTGCACAACAAGGAAAGCAGAAAAGAGAGGAGGAAAAATGTGGGAGACATCTTAAGATCAAGACACACAGTATGTGGAATAAGGAAACTGGAACTTTTCATCATTATCAAAAGCAACATTAGGGAAGATATTTCTTGAACATGCCTACCTAATGTCACGATTGCTGGAGCTAATCTTAGGTTCATATGAAATCTCCTCTACTATTTTCTCTTTTGTGGATGCTTCAGCAGATGAGTCATCCAGATCAACTGCAATGGCTTCTACAGGAGTTGAGTCATTTTCCTGATCCAAATTGTCTTTGTTGCTTAAGACTAGTAAAGGCTCCTCTATAGACTTAGATCCATATTCACGAACCAACGTAATGACTTTCTCTAAAGTCTTTAAGGCTTGCTCTACCTCAGGACTGATAATTGTACTATTATAATTTTCAAGTCCCTGTTGCTCAATCTCTTTCATTCCAGGTTGATCAATATCCTTTCCTTCCTTTTCCAACCGACTGTTATTCTCACTGGCTTCTTCAATCTCACTGAAAGCTTTCCTTTCCGTGGCTATTGTATTGTTGTACTTGCTGTTACAAATTTCATGTTTGATGTCCCTGACTTCATCATTCAGATTCCTTCTCTCTTCACTAGTTTCTTTGACAATCCCACCATAAAATGGCTCAGCCCAATCTTTCTGATTCTCCAGCAAAGATTCACTTGTTTTATCATACCTGTGAACATTCTGTTCCATGTTGTCTATGCTTTCGCCTGAAACTTCGAAAGAATGCTGCAATTGTAGAACAGAAGAAGCATCATGCAGGACTTCTTCACTTTTTGTAGCACCATTTTGCTCAAGGCTAGAATAAAGGGCCTCACGTATTTGAGAATAAAATGGATCATCCAAAGCCTTTTTGTAGTCTACATTTTTGTTAGACAAAGAAGCCACAGCCTGTCATATATCAAAGAAGATAGTAAAACAAGAATCACCCCATAAATGCGAAGACAGATCCTCCACCATGTATTCAGATGAAGAACCTATGTCTGAACTTTTGACTTAAGCCAAGAAATAGGAAAACTAGGATTTGTGATTCCACTACCACTTAAACCCCGCAATAGATCAATCACATAAGTGCAAGATTAACCATATAAATCTCCTTATGATTGTCTCATCAAATTCATATGTCAAACACAGATCAATATCTTAACTGAATATGATAAGCATGGAAAATGAAAATGTATGACCTGCTGATAGAGTCTGAAACCACTGCCGATTAGCTGCCTTGATATAAAGTTTATAAGGAATGGAGGCACGAAGTCCAGCTTCATATCTATATTCGCAATTGTCCTAAAAATTGAGGTGTGTCAAAGAATCACAACAAAGAAACAAGGAAAATGCTTCTTATACTCTTTTTTAGAAATAAATAATAATATTATAACTCTAGCAAAGCTATTACAAGGGTTGTAAAATAGTAAGAGACCCTGACGTCTACTAGCTTATGGACAGGATGACAGTTTAACTACAAAGATCAGAAGAAAAAAAAAAGCAACACAGTAGTGGTAAATATAACCCTAGCTCTACCCCCTCATATATACCATTGCGTCTTCATATTAACAGTGAGAGCGTAGCCAACATTGTTGATTAGCCAACCTTTTTTCTCAAGATGCAAATTAAGTGGCTTTCTTTCATTATGCAAAAGAAATCATGATTTGAGAAGATAATATACACATTAGATTAAAATGAAGAAATAAAGGGCTCAAGTCCACTATGGATGTAAAACAGTAAGTAGATATATATCTGCTAAGTTTCTTTACATGATGAAATTTCTCATTTATCTAAAAAAGAATAAACAAGTTCACCAATAATATAGGCGATAGCCAATAATCCAACAACATAAGCAATACAAGGATTTACGTGGATGTTCATACAAAAAGATTGGACTTCAGAACCATCTGGTCATTCTTAAGTTCTTTGTTTTCTCAGATCAACTATAACAATCAAAGTAGCAAACACAATGATTTAAATGATTTTGGACTCAGCATGGGCAAAACAAACTGAGACATCACAGAAAATTGTATTCCACTAGATAACAGCATGGTTGAGATGTGAGATGATGAAAATAAAAAAGCTCCATGAAGAGAATATCTAAAATTTAAGTAGTTTAATATAGAGGATTAATCCAATTACCAATTGCATTAATGACTACAAAAAGATTGAGGTCTAAGTCATAAGGTCTAACTGAGTTGAATTTGTCATGTTAATCATTCAATCATAGTGATAACTTGAATTTTGAATGCTAAGAATTCCATTTGCAGTACCTAATGGAGGGCATAATATATTATCAGCAGCCCATATGAAAGGAAATTTAAGATTTAATATGTTTATACCACAACTTCTGCTTCTCTCTGCAGATGTTTTAGATTTTATCATTCTCCTGTGTTCTTTGTGAAATTACGAAGAAAAAGTCATCTTTAATCAGCTACTGTTAGGATCTTCGGGAGAGAGAGAGGAGAGTGTTACGGTGGAAGGACAGTGGGCGAAATTAGTTACAGCTGAGGTGGCTAATCGGTTAGGCATAACAGAATGTAGAGGGGGGCTTATAAAAAGGGGAGGAAAATAGAAGAGAGGATAGGCAGAAGAAAATAGTAAGAGTATAGACAGAGAGAATCAACATTTTCTCTGAGGAGCTTCTTCGGCTCTGGTTAGGAGCTTTTAAGCTCTGGTGTAGGAGGTGATCCACGGATTCACCTTGTAGTTTCAGTGTCGAACACTGACTATTATCAATAATATACAAATCTATAGCCTATTGGTTTAGAGGTTCCTAACAGCTACCAAATTATTAGACTTCATCATGTATATAGTTACGTCCACAAGAAGATCATATTATTCACCTTCTTTATGTATCGTCTTGTTTTAACAATAAGAAGATGGTATATCATCAAGATGATCAACTAAATAATTACTTATTGTGAAATTAATTAATGTTCTTTTTTTATTTTGCAATAGAGACAAAAACGAACAGGAATATATTTATAAGCATTTAAATGCAGCAGAAATTTTATCAAATTATAAGAAAATTGTCTAAAATGATTGCACAACATGCAGCCTAGTTTTTGGAGAAACAGATATATATACTACTTTTTAAAAGGCCAAAAAGGGGGAAAAGAGCTGCTCCTGAAGTAGCATTGATATAAAATAAAAGGAACCTAACTTTGAACCATCCCCATTCAGAAGTTTGTTTAAACAATATGCAAAAAAATATGCACATCAGTAATATCTTAATGAGATGAAACTAAGTTGAACCTTATTGCAACAAGCAACTACAACTCACCTAAAGTAACTTCTTCCTGAAGAAACTCTTTGAATGGCAAAGCCTCCCACCAAATCTATGCGCACAACATCCTTAGGCTCTGGGATCCCTTCCTTGGTAAACCCATGTGTACTACTATCAATGCTCTTCAGATCTGAAATCTGCAAGAAATGATGAGACATTAGATTTCATTTTTATCTAAATTTTCAAATACTGGTTAGAAGAAAAACTACAACTTAAAGAAACATGAAGTTCCAAATTATCAATTAATACCGTATTCAAAAGAGCAACAACTAGACCATCTTGGAGGTGCTCAAACAAAAAAAAGTTGACAACAGCTTCCCGAGCAGACAGTGGCCATGTGACCTTCACCCTTTCTTCCCAAATATAGGACAAAGATCAGCATGTGAAATAACATGAGATAAGGCAAATGAAACTAACTGAAAGACTTTCTGCAGGTGTTTGATAATGAACAAACCTCACTAAAGATAGTTGCTCACTGATCCGAACCTTTTGCAAGCATCTACAATCGGTTATTTTAAAAGGGGGAAAACTAAACTGAGGCCACCTACATTGTACAAAAAACAAAACATCAATAGAGTACAATGGGCTTGAGTCTACATCACTCCACAATGAACATACTGCATTAATAATTAATTTCAACCACAGAATTCCAAATCTATAATGTGATGGAGATAGCAAGAAACACCAAAAGAAAGCAGTAGAATTTAAACTGAAGAGAAAAAAAGAAGAAACATCAGAAAAGGTAACCATCCATATAGAACCTAGACTCATATTAAGAGAAGAAGAGAAGACTGATTTCCTGCAACTCCTTGTTGAAGCACTAACTAATAATCAGTGCCGTTGAAATGATACTGCTATTCTAGCTTACATTCTTTCATCAAGGAAACCAAAAAGAACAGCATGCCTTACAAAGTCTTAAAGTTCAAGAATGGGTAGCATCAAACGAATGACTAAAAAATCTTCATTTGCTCCTCAAGATTATTAGGCACTGGAGTTATTGGTTGTCTAGTTCAGTTATGCATATGTTCACTTTTAAGAAGTTATAGTTCATGTAAATGAAGATGAAGAATTTTCACATTTTCACAAGAAAAATCAATTCTTTTCCCTCAACTAAAAATCTTATCTCTCAAGTGATAAAATTTTGTTATTGTTAAAAAATGCAGTGTACAACCCAACAGAACAATTGCAGTATACATAGGACACTGAGAATTAGAATTAGAATTTTCTTTAATCAAAGGGCCAAACGTATTCTTAATTGCAATTATAGGATCGCTAATTATTAATAATTTAACAATTTTTTTTCATTTATAGGACCAAAGAGAAACAAATCTATTTTATATCCAATGAGTATTACTATGCCCTAGGGGCTGGTCCAAAAAATTGTATCCTTGCTGATGTTTGTCTTTCTAACCACACAATTACTCATATGCCTACTGCAACTCCCACAATATTTCAGAAAAATCATTGATATTGCAATTGTATCATCTTCCTTCAGAGAAATAAAAAATTAAGCCAAACAACATACAATGGCCATCTACAAGATGGAAATTGTTCTTACCATTTCTTATATAGGGTGGACTCCCAAGAGATGCACAGAGCTGCAGTAAAATGTGGTCATTATCAAAGAACTTTCCACTAATTGCCACTTCTAAAATAGCTCAACAACCAACTCTCCTTTCCCTCATTTAAAATGGAAAATTGTTTTACTAATCCAGGTGAACTTACAAGCATCAACTGGCCCATCCACATATCCTTCAACAAGTAATGTATGAAATGGAGTATTTTGAGGTCCTTCACGGTACATTACACGGTACTCTTCATTAGCATCTTTTAACTAGCAACAGTAGGATTCAGTGAGTTAATATTCCAAACTGCTTATGTGACAAAGATAAGCCTTGTTAAGAGTTTAAATCCTCATCCATAGAAGTAGTTTAAAATAAGCTGATTCAAACAAAAACCAACGTTCAGACCAGCCATGATTTCTTCTTTTCTTCTGGGAGAAATGACGACTAAACAAGGTCAAATATTCATCGAAGAAACTAAAAAAAAATTGTAACTGATCCAGGAAACGTACTTTCCATTGACCATCTGATGCCTCAGCAGTCTTGGACATTTCATTGTCACTTATAGAAGCACTCCTCAACATGTCAAGAAAATGAGACACTTCAATAGTTCTTTTTTCTATTATTTTATCACTGCATCCTGTAAATTCGAAAGCCATAAATGAGTTTTTGTCAGATGCACTAAACGCACACAAAAGTATCTCCTAGAACATCACCCATTTATATGAAGAAGTTAACTAGAACGTGCAAAATTACCAACCTTCGGATTCATTTGGTGAAGAACGTAGGAGTTGATTCCTAATAAGAATTTTAAGAGAGTCATGATTCATCAATTGAGGAGATGACAATGTCTTATCCAACCTCTCTCTGTACTCAGAGATCTTTCCACTCTTGACCATGTTTGCACCTCCTGAAAAACAAACTAAACTTCTCCGTTGCAGATTTGTTCACAAACTAAACGAGGAAGTACCTTCACCTGAATTTATTATCACCAAATTCAATGCGGAACAGTTCAATCATAATAAAATCGCATTAGCACAACGTTCTCGAAACATAATCAACATAGGCATGCACAGATGCATGTAAATTTGAGTGTAGCTATGCCTAATCAAAAGAAATTTTGTGGTTTAAATTACAAATGCAGAAAGCAGAAGGTGACTCTGATGGGCACCCGGAAAACAGAGCTCCTGATGATTTACCGACTATCTTGTCTATTAAATTCATCTTTCATCAACACATACGTTATACGTATATGCCATGATCTTTGAGCAACACAGTAGGAAATAAGACCGATCACAATGACCAAAACAATTCAGAAAAGGAAATAAGCTGATAGACTAAAAGACTGCGAAGTTCCACACATGCACATTCCCACAAACCGTGGAAGAAATTGCGTAAACCACGACCAAACAACTCAATTAATTGAAAAATTACCCGTAACCATAAACTGATTAAATCAATCGAAATCGTTCTCAGGTGAAAGCTCAGTGGGAACATCCCGGTTGTCCTCTAAAGAACTTTGAAGAATAAAAGCTCAGAATCCAATATAATTTAGAAATTGAATTCAACTCTCAACACAGAACTGAAAAAAACTAACAATGGATCGGAAGTAACAAAGCCGCACCTCAGGCGTGGTCACCCAGGCGGATAAAGAACATGCACCCTTCTTGGATTAGTCGAATTCTGACACACGCACCTGGTTCACTCCCACCAAAAAGATCACGCCTTTTCAAGTGATATTGAAAACCCACAAGGAACATATTTAAACGTTCTCAATGATAAGAAGACAAAAAACGGAAGCTGGACGTTGGTTTCAGACACTAGCATAGCAGGTCGGTCAGAGGGTCCCACACGTGGGAGAAACTTCCTGGAATTTTGGCGCTCAATCCACTTGCCAACAATTTGACAGCTTCGATCGAACTTGTTAAGATGGTCCAGAAAAGGAGCTGTGAAGTGATTGCCACAAACAGCGAATGCAAAGAAAGACAACTTGTCCTCACTTGCCAGCCAAAGAAATTTTATCATTTCAGTTAACATATGGAAAGAAACAAACTTTTGTAAATTCAAGAAGACGCTGGAAATAGTTCAGCTCAACGCATTGCAAAGATACTTACAGGAACCTTTATCTTGTAGCATTGTTATTTTACACGTCAAAGTAGAGGCAGCCATGCCAACTCTCTCGTTGGGCCTTCAGCAGTGATATGAGTGACCCATTTTTAGTTTTAATTTTGCTTTTCAAAGTTTAATGATGTTTCGATTTGGAATAATCATAACACGTTTTAAGTTACAATGATGAAGATAGACAAAGGAGATTTCGATGTATTAAGCATTCATCTTCTAGTAAGTTGGATCAAACAGTTACCTGAATCTTAATCAACCGTCATTTTTTAGTTGAAAGAGATGCATGAGAACAGCATCAAAAAATTAAAAAAAGAAAAGAAGGGGGAACATCAGGAACAAAACATCAGCATTGGTGGTCCAGATGAAGGATTCATACATGTTCCTTAATGTTCACATGTTCATTGTATTAATTAAACTTTGAGATTTCTTCACTATGACAATTTGTGGGAATAGGCAACTTCTTCATTAAAACATCAAAATGATGTAGCTTGCATAACATTCTTTTAAGTTACGTAATTATTTATCTGGACAATTTTAATTAATTACAAAAACTTCCGGATAACTAGCTCATTTTGTTCGTTACTGGATAGGAAGATTTTACAACATATGCCTAAGAGAAAATGTACGCAGCGTTGATAAGAAGATGGAGTCTGGCTTTAGATTGATACTGTTGTAAGTCTACAGATGAAAATGTATTGGTTTTTGTGTTTTGACTTTGTTGTAATTGTCTCTTTCTATCTAGACCTTGTTATTGTAAATGACATTCTATTGAACATAACTCTGTCGGAGTTAATGAAATATATATATATATATATATATAAGAAACCAATATTA
>JAOTAZ010000007.1:12188804-12200141 GCA_025629785.1 Erythroxylum oxycarpum | reverse complement strand
TTTGCTCCGGCGAATGGGACGGCGAATTGACTTTCTCTTTGATTGTTGACTCCGATGTTCCTGCATAAAATTCAACAGAATTGCAGTATCAATTGTCCCAATAACGATTATGCCCAATAACGATTATGCAAAATTGGCAATAATTAGTGACAAAGAACTGGCAAATTTGCAGATTATAAAAACTTAATGCATGGAACTAAATTAAGCATAAAATCATAAATTAAGAGTCAACAAATGCATAATTACTAAAGGAAATAGGCCTAATTTATAGTATAAATTCGGTTCAATCAGTACTCATCCCCCTTTCGCTTTCTAACTATGCAGGTTAATTTAGTGAGCTTGAAGCTTTGAGTGGATCGTGCAGTCTTTTGACATTTCGAGGTATTACCGCACGTGAGTAGTTTTTTATCTTGGACTTTAGTTGCATAGTGGTTCATGAACTGTTGTACTGTTTTTATTAGATTGGTTATGTTGATATACTTTATGGTTATATAAATTTAACTCTCGACTGTTTTGTTGTTATAAAAGACTTTATGTATGAACTTTTGATATTGTTGTTGAGATTGCCTTGAGTGGACTTTAAAGTCCTGAAGTTGTGGTAAAATTTTTGGATATGAATATAAAGGTGTGTTTAAAAATTGTTTGCAGACGTTTGATTGAGTTTTGGGCTTTTTAAAATACAACCGTTGTGCTGCCCAAAATTTTTTTAAAATTTTTCAAAAAAAAAAGAGAAGAGATATTCAGTTAGCCTTTCATAGTCAGATTAAGGATACCGTGAGTATCCTTAGCCTGAGTATGCGGTGATTATCATGGGCCCAATGTGGTACATGGTTGTGATACCCTTATTTTACAGATCTGCTTCACGTTTAACCTTGGCTTGGTCTAGCCTATTAATCACTCATCTAATGAACATAATTTCCAGTTCCAGTACACATAAGCAGAAAAATATCACATATATAAATCAAATCTCGTCAGAAAACAAATATCATAATAAACCAAAACAATCATGCGTGTCGTCACTAGTCAGCCAAACTAGCGTGCACACCCACTGAATCCTGGTGTTGGCTCGACTTTCATCCGTGGTGAGTCTGGGCTATAGTTAACAAGAGCGCCATAACCCTAAGTGATGACCTCGTTAGTGTCCAAACCCTAGGTGTGAAATCACCCGCAAGTCCCACAGAAAGGTGTTGATATGGGGGACTCAACTTTTATGTACCAGCATCATGGGTATAGAGGTCGCTTAATCTGATATGCCTAACACACGATTTGCTAATCGTTTCCTCACCAATCACAGAAATCATATACAAAAATTAAGTATGAAAATCAAGTAAGGCATCATATCTTTATTTATTGGTCTAGCCAATAAAATGAAACCGTGCCATGGCTCTAAGCCAAAAAATAACAAATACCCGCAGCATGCATAACTCGATTATGCGTATGTAAATTTGAAAATATTATTTCATGCAATAGAAGTCATCTTTTGTACTCTAAATGAAAAATTGTTCAAAAATGTAATTTCAAAAAATAAAACATTGTCCTTTGCACTTCAAGTGCAAGTTTGTTGAAAACAATATCATTTCTCAAAATACGTAATAAAAACATCAGTTTCAAAGCAATGTCGTTTATTAAATGCACAAGTATACTAGCATTCATTTAAGATTTAGTTATACTATGCATTACCTAGGTTCAAAATTTACATACAAGTCGTCATGCATGTCTTAGGATGTTCTAATCCCATTTGAGAGATATGGTTTCCCCAACTCATCTCAAAAGAAGGTGTACACTCCCTTAACTTCAACAATCCTCGGTACGAACTCCTTGATTCATAGCTCCTGAGCCTTTATACATAAAAAAAAATAGACAATGTATTTACTGCTCAAACATATATGTCATATTTATACCTCATAACATAAGTGTATAAAACACAACATCACTCTTTTTAAGCTATAGGATTCAACCATTAAACTTCTCACATGGTTAATTCCTTACTATTCACATTAGCTCTTCTTTTGCATTTTTTAAGGCATTTAATACCTTTAATCCAATATTTACTCATTTTAAAACATAATTAAGCGCATTTTTATCCAAGAACATTAGGCCATTATTCAATAATCCAAGCAACAATTCAAGTTTACTTTAAGTAAACATGAAAGTCGCTTTCAATGTATATCATTACGAATCCTTAAATACTAAGCCAAGTTCACTTAGATATTTTATCAAACACTCGCTTTCAATGTATATCATTACGAATCTTTAAATACTAAGACAAGTTCACTTAGATATTTTATCAAACACCTAATGTACATGATTTCCAAGTCATATTTTCAAGGCTTTATCATGGTAATTCATGTTCCTATCTTGTTATATAACAAATACTTCCAATCAACAACACATTTCACCACTCCATTCAATCCAATTCCCTTTATTTAAGCCATATTCATCATAATTATACAACTCATCACATTAATTCATTTCTTCTTCCATCATTTCGACCAAGCCTATCCAACATACTTTTTCTTCATTTTTTATCATCAGTTCACATTATACATGTACAATTAACACCATAGAATTCATTTAAACAGAAAAAATGAACAAGGCTACTAATTGAACCATATACATTTGACTTATTTGATGCTTCAGCTATCTAACTGAAAACTGATCAGTATTGGGAGATTTTATGGTCGCAAATGTCAAGCAGCTGCGAAGTTTTAAAACTCCCAGATGCCGAATGGGTGAGCCACTTAAAAAGTTGAATTTATTTAATCATTACGGGTCAGAAAATATTCCACATTGGGTGCTTGAAGATCTCTTAGTATTATCTGGAAACCCCGCTTCCAACAAATTGCCAGAGATCAATTCATCTATAGCACCCGCTTCAAAGTCACAAGCAGTTTCTGCAGATGGGAAAGAAATTTGACAAAGCTTTGATTGGAGCCCAGAATGCTGAATGTTAATGGTGCACAGCGGCTTCATGTAGATGTTATAAATGTTCCTTCGGTTAAAAATAAAATTACAAATCCGATCATTGAACTCAGCCAACGACCAATTAGCAAAATCAAAATCCCAGATTCCCAGGTGGAGTTGGAGCTTTATATAGAAGGGAAAGGCTGTCGGGGTTTTTTTTTTTAAGATGAAAGAAAATGGCTTACTGAGATGTCCCAACTCTCGTACAGATACTTGAAGTTCAGCAACTTGAGGTTTAAAATTAAATGGAATATATTTCACTTTTCAGTTAGACCATCGTATTTATATCAATCATAAACGCACAAACGCTGAGAAAACATAGAAATGCTGAAAATATATTTAACGACGAGAAAGAAAAGATCTTACGGAAAAGGATATGAAAATAGCGTATGCTTCTCACTGATTCAACGTTCAAATACAAATTCTTTTACCTCCTTTGCAAATTTATACAAGTGTGCTTCATCTAATCATCCACACATTCTTTTACATTTTTCAATGCAGCTCATAATACACGGGCTAGCAGAAAAAACAAGTCTTGCTCGAATTCATCCCAACAACATGCACAAATGTATGTATCTAGTATATCAAGGCAAGGATGAAAATTCAAGATTAAAAGTAATAATTCTTTGACTTGTATAAGGTAACAAGGGTCTGAGTTATATAAAGCTGGCAACTTCATTCAAGATTAAAAGATAGTAATAAGGCCTTAAGATAAAGCTGGCAACTTCTATATATCATGATGTCCCCACAATACCACACATTAAAACACAATGTTAAATGGTGTAAGCAACAGATCCACTTTCACCACCCATGCGGAATATCAAGTACTAGGATAAAAGACAACAACACTATGGTCCACGTCAAACCCCACGTGCCATTAGTACAATAGTAAAGTACTTAAAGCAATTGGTCAGCTATTGTTTAGAAACCATGAATCTTGATATTTTCCTTCTTCACGATGCCAGCCTGCTCAAGAGTGAATAAGCGTCAGCCATGTCCCCAAATATGCATGTTAAGATTAACTGCACTAAATCAGTCTGGTAGTTATTACCTGCACAAGGAATGTGGATACGTTCTTCCTTTGATCACCTTGAAGTTGAATCACCTGCACCCATACAATGGCACCATAATTATCCAAGTACATGATACAACATCTCAATGCCTCATGGACCATTCCTAACAGCCAAAGGAAAGATAGTCTTCTTAAGGCCTAAGTTGTCTAAAATTTCACTTTACTCCCAAAAGTTGACAATCATAACTTCCTCATAGTCAATTTTCTTGCTTGTTAGTCAAGCTTCAAAGCCCTATCTATTTACAAATGAGATATTTGAGGGACCGCAGAAAATACCACAAACAAAGTATGACAGGCTACATTAAAATCAATATGAACTACTTGCAAGGGCACGTCGACTAGAATGCCAATGTGAGACCCTCAGTTTTGTGTTTCTTTGTTTTTCTTATGGTAATTGTTAAAGTTGTTCATTGGTCTAAGATGGATTTATTACCTTGCTTTATATCTTTTATCAGGTTACTGGTTTGCATTGAATTAATATTGTCCAAATTTCCTAGCAAACGAGGAGTAGTCACATTTTTCTGCGTGACATTTGATCGATTGATGGGGAAATCGAACGATTGAACACCTAATGTTCAACCAATAGAAGGGTATTGGTCATCCGATCATGGAAGTGTTTTTTTTCTATAAATAAGTTCGGTGGACCGAAAACTATATCAACCCAAAATCCCCAATTCTATTCTTTTCAATCATGACATACGATAAACCTAACACAATTTTTTTCATCTAGTTCCTCTAATATGTTTCACAATTTGACTCAGTTGCTGAAGTGGTAATCGGTGTCTTATACAGCAGTGTGTTGCCAGAAAAGTAAAGGACTTGGTCTAGTGCCCAGTAACTGGAAAACAACATATCCATTCAGCACCAACTTCACAGCTACAAATTGCAACCGAAAATTAATCAGTGCAAGGTTTTGCTCTATAGGGTACGAGGCCGCACTAGTTCCTTTTGACGACTCCAAAAAGTCCAAATCAACCAGAGACCATGATGATCACGGTATTTGCATCACGTCCACAGCTGGTGGAATACAAGGGGAAGGAGTAGTCACTTTGGCTATGCACCTACAGCAGTGTGTATAAATGCTCAGCTGAATGTTTCTCCCAGGAGAAATTTCTCACTGTTGTTTCATTGTGAGCCAGCAATGCCACTGAATCATTTCTTTCTAATACCTTGACTCTGAACAATTACCCTCGCACTAATTTATCACACAAGTCAACCAATGTTGAGTGCGAGGACTTTGTTTCAAAGCTAAAAGTTGGCAATGAAGGGCCATTTAATTTCCATATAGAACAACTCAACTTGCTCACATAAGAGCCACCCCAAGTAAGAAGACAGATGTGGCCTCGAGCTTGTGTATTTGTCAACAAGCTTTGCAGTTAACAACACTTAACTCTCCTCTTCAACTTGTAAGATCCAGGTTTGAACATTCAAAGACATATTAGAGGGGAAATAATTCAGTTAGGATTCGCAATTGAAAGGAATAGAATTGGGAATTTAGGAATTCAAACCATAAATTTTCCAAATTAAGTGGTTTCAGAAGGAGGTGCCACTTAGGATGCCAACGTAATATTGGTGGGTTCCTCTAACCTAAAAAGAAAAAAAGGTCACACCATAATGGAAATTTTATATTCTGTCTGTCTAAAGTTCAAATTGAATGGGTTTAAAACCGTCAAAGCATCTTTTAAATGCTAACAAAATTACAAGTTAAATTTTGGTAAAAATATTAAGGGCCAAAATTTACCTTTTGCTTTTTGAAAAACAATGTCGATAATTTTCAAGATTTAAGGCAAAAGGAAACATAGGAAAGCAACAACAGGCAACAGAAGAGTTAAGAAAACAAAATTTTTGGAGAATTTACATCACTTCAAATGGATTTTCTCAATTCTAATGAATGTCTTGTATATTAATAGATGCTTTAAATTTTCAATTTTGTACAATCTTAGAAAGCCCCTTTTTGGGTTAAGGGTGGAATTAGGTTTTTGTTTATTTTGGGAATGCTTGCATGTGGTAAATGTGTGAATTTACATGTCCAATTATATATTGTTTGGAATGATTGCATGGTGTGATTTATATGCATAAAGGAGATGTTAGAATATCTCATATTGACTAAACATGAAAATGTTAAAGAATTTATAAGTGGTAATAGTTGACTATGCAAATGACTGATTCTAATCATTTTGGCAATGATTGACCCAAATCCAATTCTTGTTAATGAGCTCTATACTCTATCTATATTAAAAATTCTAATATGGTATCAGAATAGGTTTGGTCCGAATTATTAATTCCCCGATTGTTTGTCTAAATGTCTGGTCCCAGCGGCCCAGTCCAGTTATCGCTGCATTTATTTCAAGTGCCAACTAAATGTCCAGTCCTAGCTGCACTTGAGGAGGAGTATTAGAGTATCGTATATTGACTAAACATAAAAATGTTAAAGGGTTTCTAAGTGGTAAGGGTCAACTATCCAAATGACTAATTCTAGTCATTTTCACAATAGTTGACCCAAATTCAATTCTTGTTAATGGGTTCTATACTCTACCCACAATAAAAATTCTAATAGGAGACTATGATTACTTATTTGGGCAATTTTGTGCTCTATAATCTACTCATATTAAAAATTCTAATAGGAGACTCTGATTACTTATTTCGGGAATGTGTATTATATTTGTGTGAGTTATCATATTTGAGATGGGTTATGCGTGCTAGTTGGCTGAAAGCTATCATCCAAAGCCAAAATATGACAGGTATCATGAGACCTATCATCTAAGTCCATAATAGTGCAGAGACCATATCAATCAATGCCTACCTTGAACAAATACAAGAATCGAGCTAAGCCTAAACACTTGAGGATTTTAACTCACTTCTCTCATGTCATTTCCACAATGGCACGAAACTTTCACAGTAATCTACAATGAGAAGCAAGGGTATTACACATTGTGGAGTAGAGAACATGTACCAAGGGGGAAGTTGAATTTCATAGCTTCAATAGAAAACACAAACAAATGCTCATTTATATGCTTTCAGGGACAAAAGGACTCAAGAACAATGATATGTCAAGGTATTTATAAGCAAAGACAGGCCAAGATTATTCCAGCTAACTACTACTCCTTTAAAACAAGTTCTTACAGGCATAGAATCCTGATGCATTGTAGTACATGAGCACAAAAAAGATAAGGCTGTTAACTGTTAGTACAACAAAGAATGAAGGATTTCTAACACATTTGCATTTCAATATCTTAGTTCAAGAATGTGTGAGGATAAAATGGAGAAAAGACTAGATACAAACCTGGCCTAACTCAGGGTCCTGGACAACAGTGCCATTACAGCAGAATTCTTTCTTAAGATCCTTGAGTATCTTGTTATAGCTAAATTCTTTTTTTAACCCTTGCACAGTAGTCAAGCTTTTTCTCCCATTACGTTGTTGTATACGAACATGAACATAATCTTTTGCCCCAGCACCAGAGTCCTCAGCATTCACATCAGCAAATGGATCTTCAAAATATTTATAAAAGAAAAGAGTCAAGAGGAGGTGCTGAAAATTTTCTTTCTATCTTACCAGTATAATAATCCACTGGAAAAAGGAACATACCAAAAGTAGATGGAATTTGGGCGTCGAGTTCAGACATGAATATTAAACTTTTCAAGTAGGATAGAGCCACAAACAACTCTTCTCAGATCTGAAATCAAAATCAAATTTGAATTAGCCGAATCCAGAATTGATACCTACAAATGCTAAACCATGGAATCATTCGTAAACCATAAGATGAAGACTACTTTACAACAGATGCAAATAGCATTTAGTTTGGCCATCTGAAAGTAAAGTCCATACTACAATAAAGTAACTAGATCAATCCATCTCCCTAGTCTGCTGCCTTGACTAGGTTCTGCTCGCAATCATCTTTTATGGATCCAATCACAGGTTAACGCCCTGACATGGTATGCTTGTCTATTCATAAGGTTTCACGTCTTCCTCCTTATTTACACGCACCTTGCTAACCGAGAAATACCAACGCAGTCATCTAAATTTCTTATCCTCGTCGGTAAATCCGTTATGAGTTTCAATTTTCCCACAACTTACTATGATCCTGTTACTACAAGCATTCAAATCCACCGAAAACTACGTTAACAATTCCATACCTTTCCAAGGCTTCTACTATTTCAAAGCCCTTTAGCATCTCTCTCTACAACATGGCATCAAGCGTAACTACGTTAACAATTCCATACCTTTCCCAGGCTTCTATTATTTCAAAGCCCTTTAGCATCTCTCTCTACAACATGGCATCAAGCGTATCCAAATAAAAACAAGAAATTATAGACCTTTCTTCAACAAACCAATACCCACATGAATCACATCTAATAAACCAAAAAAGTGACTCCAATTAAAAATCCTTCAAGATGTTAAACGTTAACACGATTAGAGTCAAACGAATCGTCGGCTTTTTGGGGTCTAAGAAAGATTGCAGATCAGAATTAGAAAACAAGAAACAAATCTTATACATAAGAAAGAAGAATCTGATTACCTGATGATACCAAAAAAAAAGAAAAGAAAATACGAATGTCTTGCAGACGAGAGATTAGGGATTTGAGGACAATTATCTTGTTAGGATATTAAATATTCTCCTGCTTCTCTACGGCTGAGGTTTCTGGAGTGTACAGTTATCGGACGGCTGTGATCTCTTGCAAGTCAAGCGGGTCGTCTTTACAGATTAAAAACTTCTTTCATCGTGTTGGGCTTATCCAGGAAACCTCAAGTCCAAAAGATAGAAATCAATCTTATAAATATGAAAGTGGTCGGATATATTACCTTATATAATTTCTAATTATATATCAAATATATCTCAAAATATTATAATAATATAAATTTGAAATAATAATTACCTCTTTTTATTAATATTACTTTTCACATATTTGAAATCTAATTTTGTTAATGAACGTTTATAATTCTCTATTGTAAATAATTTGATAATTCCTTATTAATAATATTTGTTATTAACATCTATAAAAAGATTTTATTTTATAACCTACTTCATCTTAATTTTTTCATTCTTAAGTTAACACATTCATCATTTGATATATTTATTTTTAAGCATTTGAAATTGAGATGTCATAAGACTTTTATTATATAAAATTTAAGTAAAATAAAGAAGAAATAAGTAGAAAAGAGAGATTTCCTTTTCATTGAATAGTTGCAACGTATGGTGTACAGGAGTATAAAAAGAAGAAATGACAGCTACAATTAAGGCCTACAATCATGATCCTAATTTTATGGTTCCTTATTTACAGAGAATCCTAATCAAATCTCTACAATCAAGCCTAAAATATTTCTAACACTCCCCCTAAGTTGGTGCATGGATATCACACATGCCCAACTTTCTAATGATCTTTGAGAAATTTTGGCTTGACACTGCCTTGGTAAGAACATCTGTCAATTGATCCTCTGATCTAATCTTTGGCAACTCTAGTATTTTTTCATCCAATTTTTCTTTGATGAAGAACCTATCAACTTCCACATGCTTGGTACGATCATGCTGCACCGGATTGTGGGCAATATCACAAGCAGCCTTGTTATCACAATATAGTTGAATTGGTTGTATGGATTGATAACCCAAGTCTAATAAAAGACGTCTGATCCACAAAACTTCACATAATCCTAGTGCCATGCCTCTAAACTCAGCCTCTGCACTTGATCGAGCGACAACATTTTGTTTCTTGCTTCTCCAAGTAACAAGATTGCCCCCTACAAAAGTAAAATAACCAGAAGTGGATCTCCTATCATCTATAGCTCCAGCCCAATCCGCATCAGTATATGCGTCCACGCTCAGATAATTTTTATTTTTCGTGAACAAAATTCCTTTTCCTGGAGCAGACTTCAAGTACCTCAAAATGCGCATAACTGCCTTCAAGTGTTGTTCCCCAGGATTATGCATAAATTGGCTTACAACACTCAGAGCATAAGCTAGGTCAGGTCTTGTGTGTGCTAGGTACATTAATCTTCCCACAAGTCTTTGGTATCTCCCTTTATCAACTGGAACTTGATGTGGTTCAACAAATAGCTTCGATCCCTCTTCAATCGGAGTATCAGATGGTTGACAAGCTGACATACCCGTTTCCTGTAATTAATCTAAAGTATATTTCCTTTGATACAAGAAAATTCCTTTAGTTGATCTTGAAACTTCAATTCCGAGGAAGAACTTCAAAGGGCCAAGGTCCTTCATTTCAAATTCCTTCGATAAGTAGTCTTGAAGTGCTTTCCTTTCTTCAGGATCATTTCCGGTTACCACCATGTCATCAACATATACAATAAGTGCAGTGATTTTGCCTTGCCGTTTCTTTATGAATAAAGTGTGATCTACATTGCTTTGAGTGTAAACAAATGCCTTCATAGACTTCGTGAATCTTCCAAACTAGGCTCTTGGAGATTGCTTCAGCCCATATAATGATTTTTTTAATTTGCACACCTTTTTACAGTATGCTTCAGGTATCGTGCATCCTGGAGGAAGATCCATATAAACTTCTTCTGATAATTCTCCATGTAGAAAAGCATTTTTGACGTCAAATTGTTGCAATGGCCAATCCAAGTTTGCAGCCAGGGATAATAAAACTCGAACTGTGTTGATTTTGGCCACTGGTGCAAAAGTTTCAGTATAGTCAATCCCATAAGTTTGTGTGTATCCCTTAGCCACCAACCTTGCTTTAAGTCGCTCAATCGTACCATCAGCTTTGAATTTGACAGCATATACCCATCGACATCCAACTGTTTTCTTTCCAGGTGGACAGTCAACCAGTTCCCAAGTATTATTTTTAATCAAGGATTTCATTTCCTCGTTCATGGCTGCTTTCCACCTTGGATCACCTAAGGCTTCCTGCACACTATTAGGAATAGATACAACGGATAATTGATTTACAAATGATTGGTTTGATCTTGACAATTGATGGTTAGACACATAATGGCTCATTGGATATTTAACCTTACTAGAAATTTCAGGTTCATATGTGGATTTAGGAATACCTCTATTATGTCGTGATGGTAGTTGTCTTCTGGACGGTTCACAGACATCCTCGACTGATGATTGGTTTGGTACTTCTGTTGCTTGTACTATATCAATTGAATATGGTGCATCACTATCCAGCTCCTGAAGTTCAAATGAATCCACATTACTTTTCAAATCTTGAGCTTCATCCACATCTTGGCTCACTTCTTTAGATGGGCAAAGAACTTCAGGTATTTGGACATTATACTCTAGAGTCAGAACTTCCTCTTTGCTCTCCCCCTGAAGATCTGAATCAAGAGAAAAATACATAGA
>JAOTAZ010000007.1:12163528-12178754 GCA_025629785.1 Erythroxylum oxycarpum | reverse complement strand
GAAAAAAATAAGTAGCAAAATTTAATATCTAATAAATAGCAAATTTTAATATCTAATATTAAAAATAAAAAACAAAGAGTAAAAATATATTTAAAAATCATAAACTTTACCTTTAAATTATACTCAGAACTTAGAAGACAGAATCGTAAAATTTTTTGTTGCTAATTTTTGAGTTGAAGTACTTTAAATACATATATTGATGAAAATAAATAAATTAGAAGGTAAAAGTATACTCAAGACTATTTATAAGCATGAGGACCACAAAATTATCTTTACCTTTAAAAAAATTGTTATAACGTTAGGTTATAATGTTAAAGCCATTGACTTTAACGTTACTATAACGTTAAAGATTAATAGTCGTTATAGTGTTATAGTCATTGTAGTGTTATAGTGTTATAGTCGTTAAAATTAAAACATCAATGCACTGCATCACTTAAGAGTTTAGAGAGGGGGCCTCCTCTTATAATGGGCCCTGGGGGGGTGCCCTGCTGGCCCCTGCCTAGGGCCGGCACTGTGTGAAGTGCCGGGCAAGTTGTCTAGTCATTACAGGATAGGGCTTGTCACTTTATGTCTGTCATTAAAGCATGCATCCACTCATCATTTCACTATATCTAAAGAAAATGCTTCCAATTTTGCATTAGATAGAACTAAATGGTGTCTTCTGTGAAAATAAAATCATCAAAATGCCTACAACTCAAAGAGGTAATTAATGTTTCTTTGAATGTTCCTCTGTTTGTATACCATGCTTCTTGTGATCATTTGTGCTTTGTGTGGATTACAAGGTTCTGAATTTCTGAATACGATTGTATACTTTTTATTATTTTAGTCAAAATTTAAAGAAGAGGTTATTATAACTTGACACTCGATCTTATTCCAACCCGTTTTATTCTCTAAAACGAAATTTTCAAGACATGACTATATACTTATTCTCACGTAAGCAATCTCTTGTAACTGTGTAACCCTTGGGAACATACATAAACAAAACTCCAAAAAGTCTAGCTAGCAAGCTTCATGCATGAATCAATCAGGATCAGGAGTTCTCCAACGCTGAACCACAAGAGACGACGTTTAAAATCAAACATCAGACCAGGTAATGTCAACTGCCGCCTTAGTGAAGCCCCTCCATTCTATGTTTAAAGCTCTCCAAACTGCAGTTGAGGCACCGATGCTATCGTTATTGCATTCATTGCCACTGTCACACTCATCCACAACCTCGGCGGTCACACTGCTTTTGTTTCTTCTAATCTCGATAAATTTGTTGCACCTCTTCTTGTCCTGAAACCATTTTGGTGGCAGAGCCACAACACGTCTAAAATCTGTATAATACTGATCCCCACATATTGTTGCTTTTCTGCCTAGGAATCCACCAAAATCTCGTAAAGTTAAAGTTGCATTCATATTTTCCACCTTATTGCTTTGCCAGGGGCCTTGGATGAACTCGGCCTCTCCAAGCACTACGTCTCCAAATTTAGGCTTGACTCTAGGCCTGGAGTAGTGTGCATCAATGGTCGCAGAAACTATTTGTGACGTGAGAAACAAGATCACAAGAGTAAAACATGTTCTTATTTGCACCATATATGCTGGATATGAATATCTATCGCCGGTTTTTATTTGAGCTGTCTTCGCGCTTAATTCGACTCAGGGGGTGGTGAAATACGATGAACCAGTTATGGATATATATATAGCATGATGGTAAGCTACAAATCGAGCTTCATGAAAATCCACTGGGAAATTATTTTTGAAGTTTTTGATTTGCGGGTATTGTTGGCTTGAACAAAACTCCAAGTATTTGACGATTAAGAGAAAACAAAAGATTCACTTTTTCCTCCCTTTGTGTTTTTCTTTTTCAAGAACGAACAGATAACAGAATATGTCTTCGACAGAAGACCATTGATTATAGGCAAAAGAAGCACTCTAAACATTGGTGTTCCATGAAAGTTGTTCAAGTATTCATACGGATGTCTCTAGAAATGGCATTAATTATGACGAATTTTTTTTTTTTTGGAGAAATTATGACGAATGCTGTGTTCTCTTTTTCTGGTAACTATCATTAATATCAACGAATAAGTTTTAGAATTATGCATATTAAACCCCTCATGATGTTGTTCGTTTACCTTTAGATATTTATGAATCTTAGTAATTAATCAAAATGTTATTCATCCATATACATAAATATATATACACTCACACATAATATTATTCATCCATATCTATATATATATATATGCATATATACACACACATTGGACGTAAGATATAATTCAAGTTTATGACTAAAATAATTAATTT
Organism: Erythroxylum oxycarpum; assembly: GCA_025629785.1. Lineage (NCBI taxonomy): Eukaryota > Viridiplantae > Streptophyta > Magnoliopsida > Malpighiales > Erythroxylaceae > Erythroxylum > Erythroxylum oxycarpum. The sequence goes on along the minus strand of JAOTAZ010000007.1, from coordinate 12,176,465 downwards.
CAATTACAACATTAATATACTTATAGTAATTTTTGTGGAATTAAATTCAAAATATATGGAGTTGCTGGATATCAATATATATTCAATATCACAAGAAGCTTTAATATAACCATTCTAACATTTATTCAAGAAAACTAACAATATGAAAGTATAAATGAACAGCATTAACTAGATTTTTTCTGAGTACTACATGTGCATATACAATTAAATTGATTGAAACCAACAAGGTAGGAATAATCGTTCAAATTTGTTATCATACATGATTAAAATTATATTTTTTTTGTATGAATAAGAATTATTTTTAGCTATTTCATGTTTAATAATTGTAGATAGGGAGCCAAGAAAGCTTTGTATGAAAACATTTACTAGACTAATCAAGTTGAATATCTCAAGAGAATCAGGTTTCAAACTATAGTTGTGGCAAACTAGATATTCTTTAGCTTCTTTTTTTTTCCCAGATGACTTACTACTCTTATGTAGAGCTAATCATCAATCTATTGAGCTACTTTTTAACTCTTTAGAGACTTTAAAATCCATATTAGGATTAGCTTTCAACCCTTCAAAGGGCTCTTATACCCTCTCTTTGAGTGTGAAGGAAGATATAGCACTCCTATCTAGCTCCAAGGGAGTAAGGCATCTACAGCTTCCTCTTAAATATCTTGGAGTACCCATAACCACTAAGATGCTCGCTAACTCTGATTACTCAATTCTTTTAGATTCCATCTATAGGAGACTCAACAACTAGTACAACAAGCAACGATCCTTTGGAGGGAGACTACAATTGTTGCTTTTAGTCCTTAACGATATTTCTACTTACTAGCTCTCTTTTGTAGCTCTTCCCAAAGGGCTCTTCAAGTCTATTGATCAGCTACTAAGAGACTTCTTGTAAGATGTTGTTAGCAATAAAGTCAAACACTCTAAGTTATAATGGCCCTTAATCTGCCTACTCAAAAATGAATAGAGATTTGGGTATAACTTCTTTTTGGGTACTAAGGAAAACTCTTTGGGCTAAAAAGCTCTGGATTCTTGTCACTACCAAAGAATATTTATGGGTAAAGTGGATCTACCTCTATTTATAAAGTTGGAAATCTATGGAGCATCAAACCAAAGCCTGAAACATCCTAAACACTCGGGTAGATATTGGAACACAAAGGACTCATTTCACCAAGCCATTGAGCATACTGTAGAGAATGGCCAAAATACTCTATTATGGTTTGATAATTGACATGATATTGGTTCATCACATAATCTTAGTGAATTCCATCATATTAAGGCCACCATTCTAGCTTAAGAAAAGGTTAAAACACTAACCAATGACAACATATGGCTTGACGCTTTTAGATTCCACCAATAGGAGACTCAACAACTAGTACAAGTAACGATACTTTGGAGGGAGACTACAATTATTCCTTTTAGTCCTTAACAATATTTCTACTTATTGGCTCTCTCATCTAGCTCTTCCCAAAGGGGTCTTCAAGTCTATTGATAAGCTACTAAGAGACTTCTTGTAGGGTGGCGTTGGCCATAAACTCACACTTTAAAGTAAAATGGGCTTTATTTTGCCTACTCAAAATGAATGGAGATTTGGATATAACTTCTTCTTGGGTACTAAAGTAAAACTCTTTGGGCTAAGAAGCTCTAGATTCTTGTCACCAACAAAGAATATTTACGGGTAAAGTGGATCTACCTCTATTTTATAAAGTTGGAAGTCCGTGGAGCATCAAACCAAAGCCCTAAACATCTTAAACACTAAGGCAAATACTGGAAAATAAAGGACTCATTTTAATAAGCCATTAAGCATACTGTAGAGAATGGCCAAAATACTCTATTATGGTTTAATAATTGACATGATTTAGGTTCTGTTGGTTTATTCCCTATAGCCAATCGCTTTGGTTGTAATTTAGTGACAAATTATTTAAAGACATTATTTATCTTGTACATGTTTTGATGTATATGATAAAATTCATGGGATAATTATACATTGCAAATGAAATTATAATGAGATTATAATTATGAAATTCATATTGCATTTATGTATTATTCCTAAAATGTTCCTAGTCATTGTTCTATTAAGATTGGACATTAATAAAAAGTAAAAGACTAGCACACGTTTTTTTTTTCTTTATGAAGGAAGTAGTTGATCTCATAAGCTAAAGTATAGAGATACTTAAACGAATGTATGGATGCTTGCTAGAGAACAAGTTCACTGGACAGACCCAATATGAGAAATCCATTTGGAACATTATTTGTATGTCTATGAAATTCTCATTGTGATAATTGTATAAGTGATCATTTGACCTGAGGTCATCAAAGTTATCTTGTGTGGGGATTGTTATATTTTGATACTACTCGTGATCTATTTTTATCAAAGGTCGTTAAACGGTAGTCATTGGATATTGCATGAACTATATGAAGATAGTTGAATGATCAATATAGGATTCATCACCCTAAAGTAATTAAGGAGAATGCTCTATTGTTCTCGATTAATATTGATTTAGGAAATCCTTGGCCAAGGTGGAATGATATTTTTTAAATAGTTTATAAAATATCATTAATTGAATCAATAGCTAATGGCGGAGAACTAATATAATTGGACTCAAAATAGAGTAGGCATTAATTCCATGCTCTATGTCTAATTGAAACATTGGATGATGAAAGGATTGAATTTTACAGAAAAATCATGCACGGAAAGGTTAGTTAAAACTATTTTGACATTCCTAAATATTTGGGTGACCATGATGCGTTGCTAGACGCCAATCTTTATCTATGATTATAAATTGTTTAATTAGAGAATTAAAGATAAATTAAAAGGATTTTTAATTTATCTAATTCTAATTATGAATTAGAATTATAATTTATAATCATTGTCAATATTTGGGAACCTAATGGGTCACACATATAGAATGGGTTAGAGAGAGCAAAGTTAATTTAATCAAGTTGGACTTGATTATAAAGTTTGAGAAACTTTATGATTAAATATGATATATTTAATAAATAAGGATCAATATAAGATATTGAACCTTATTTGGGCATAATTGGTATTTAATTAGAATTATTTGTAATTCTAATTAAAATTTAGTTGAAATTAATATTTAATTTCAATTAAAGTATTAAAACGTCCAAAGCTTATTATAAATAGGTTTGAGCTCTATGGAGCTAACACTTTATACTTAACCCTCTTTGTAAAAGTTACAGAGTTCTCTCAACACATTCTGTGGATATCATTAGAGGCCGAACACTTATGCGGCTACGGTGGTTAAGACGAATCGGTTTTAGAAACGGTTCGAGGGATGCATCAAGATAAAGATCAAGCTTCAAAATAAGGTACGAATTAAATTTCCATTTTATTTTGATTCGTGTTAATCATTTTATAGAATTAAATAGATCTTGGTTTTCTGGAAGTCAAAAGTCACGAAAGAGTTTCGTGATTATTCTGCTGCGATCGGATCGGATCCCGACCTGATTTACCAACAAAGTTATTATTAAATAAGCATGGTAGAAGGGTGTACTTCTTTCATGACACTTGGATGGTCATATGGGTTGTTATTTATGTCGTTTGGCTTAATTATCACTCCCATCACCTTTCAATCTGTAATGAATTATCTATTATGAACATTTTTTTTACAAGTTCGTGCTCGTGCTTTTTCACGACATATTACTTGTAGCCAAAGTTATTTATCATCAAATAAGCATGGCAGAAGGGGATGCTTTTAAGATTGCTTTCAACACAGTTGATGGTTATAGTATTGCCTTCATGACAATAGATGGTCATTATGTCATTTGGCTTAATTAACACTTCTTTAAACCTTTTAGTCTGCCCATTTCTTTGCAATTTCATGTTTGTGCTTTTCTATGTTATGTTACTTTATAGCCAAAATTGAAGGGATCAGTTGGGGCATCTTAATCATGTTCTTGGGTTATTTTCATCTTGTAATTTTTATACTAAGTTGCCTAAGTGTATTTTTTATTTTGTGTAGTTACTTCAGTGGATTATTTAAGTTACATGATATCAGCCTAAGACATCAGATTGACCTAAGCAATATTCAACCTATACTTGATTGGGCTATTTCAACCATGGTCATAACCCTTAAAGGATTTTTAGGTCTGACCGAGTACTACAAATGTTTTGTTCATCAGTATGCTTCTATAGTGGCTCTACTTATAAATCTATTACAATCTACTGCTTTTACATGGATAGACAATGTTATTATAACATTCAATAAACTAAAGAAGAAAGTGTTGGGAAATCAAAATGGGATCAAATCCTAACCACAGTGGAGTAATTACAAAATTTTTTTGTATTTTGATTTCTCGAAGACTAAGATCATTTTAATTTTATATAATGATTAACAATTAAATCATAATAAAATAAGAATCTTAATTCGTACCTTATTCCAAAACTTGATCATATTCATGTCATATCTCTTAAATCGTTTCCGAAATTGATCCATCTCAACCCCTATAGTTGCACAAGTGTTAGTTTCTAACGATATACACAAAACAGGTTGTGAGAACTCTATAACCCTTATAGGGAGAGTTAAGTAAGAAGTGCTAGCTCCATTAGAGCTTAAGCCTATTTATATAAATTTAGGATATTTTAGTAATTTACTAATTTCATTTAAAATTTAATTAGAATTACAAATAATTTTAATTAAATACCAGTTATACCCAAATAAGATCCAATATCTCATATTGATCCTTATTTATTAAATTTCTCATATTTAATTATAAAGTTTCTCAAACTTTATAATCAAATCTAACTTAATTAAAATCTTTGCTCTCTTCAACTTGTTCTTTATGTGAGACCCATTAGGTTTCCAAATATATTGGCAATGATTTTAAATTATAATTAGAATTAGATAAATTAAAATTTCTTTTAATTATCTTTAATTTTCCAATTAAAAAATTTATAATCATAGATCAAGATTTCTGTTTAGCAATGCATCATGAATATCCAATATTTAAGAATATCAAAGTAGTTTTGATTAACCTTTCTATGCATGATTTTTCTATATAATTCAATCATTTCTTCATATAATGTTCTGATTAGGCATAGAGTATAGAATTAATTTCTACTATAATTTGAGTCCAATCATATTAATTCTCCGTCATTAGCTATCCATTCAATTCGTCAATTTGTAAACTATTTACAAAACGTCATTTTACCTTGGCTAAGGACTTCTCGGATTAATACTAATCGAGAACAAAAGAAGATTCTCCCTAATTACTTTAGGGTGATAAATCCTATCTTAATTACTCAATTACATCTATATAATTCATACTATATCCAATTACTACCAACTGAGCGACTCATGATTAAATAAGTCATAAGTAGTATCAAAACATAGCAATCTCTACACATGATAACTTTGGAGGCCTTAAGTTAAATGATCACTTGCAATCATCACAATGAGAACTTCCATAAACCTACAAGTAATATTCCAAATGGATTTATCATATTAGGTCTATTTATTAAACTTGTTCTCTAACAAGCACCTACACGTTTGTTTAAGCATCTCTATACTTTAGTCTATGAGATCGACTACTTCTTTTATAATAAAAAACACAGCGTGTGCTAGTCTTTTTACATTCTATTAATGTCCAGTCTTAACAATGTTTTAAAAATCAAACCAGTTCAACAGTGAAAACCTTAAATTGATCAACTTTTCAATTTGGTTTTCAATTTTTGATTTGATTTAGTTTAGTAATTTTTGTTATTACAAATTTATAAATTTATTACTTAATCAATTATTTTTAAACTAATTAGTTTTATATACTAAAATAAACAAAATAATCTTTATTTAACAGTCTCTTTTTTAATTAAACTTTAAGTAAAGATATTTTTTCAATCATTTTTTAAATTCTTTAATTTTATTCAATCTTTAATTAATTTTGTGATGGTCTAATACCAGTTGAACCTTTTAAACCTTAAACATCTTGTCTTATCAATTTAACTTTTGGTTTGGTTTTGAAAACATTAAGTCTTAATAGAACAATTAATAGAAGCAATTTAGGGATAATACATAAAAACAATATGAATCTTATAATTATAATCTTATTATAATTTCATTTGCAATGTATAATTATTTCATGGACTTTATCATATACATCTAAACATGTACAAGATAAAGAATTCCTTTAAATTATTTTGTCTCTAAACTATAACCAAACTGATTAGTTGTAAGGTATAACCCAACATTCTTCCACTTGCTTTAAGCCATTCATTTCAGTATCATATACCACATCACCATATGATGATCATGCTACTACTAGGGCAGTGGCTTAATAAGAGAATTATATAAGATTCTTCGTAGTGAGCACCTGCTTAAATCTTACAATTTTCATCTTAATTATTATCATAATTAAGAAAAATTGCCTAAATACATCATTAGATCTTTGATGAAATCTTAGCTCCTTTTATATGCCCAATGACTCTAATGTTCCACAATACATTACTGTTTTAAACAATGGAAGGAACTCTGTCTAGTTTACTAAAGGATTTATTGCTCTAAACAATCATTTCCACTAAATGAAGAAATGTATTATAGCTTAATTAGCAACCATTGCTACAATAAAACCTTTCCAATCTTGAATGATATTACTCTAAGTAAATAGGCCTTAATTAGGATTTACTTCTAAAGTAATATCCTTATCATCTTGAACTTAAATATTAACTTATACATAGAATAATGAATATCTATAATACTTCATAAATAACTATCTCAAATACTAAACATCTTTAATACATTATCTATGTATTAGGACTTCAAATAGGTGAACAACTTCCAATATATCTTTATAGATCTAATTCCTAGAATTAAGTTGTCACCTTCTTTTTATTCAATAGGAGTTGTTCTTAAACAAATGTATTTTTAACAATTGAAAATTAGAATTGTTGTTCTCTATAAGCAATATGCCTTTACATACTCTCATTGAAGAGTACAACTATACTTCCACTAACCTTTTTGTAGACATGATAAATTCACAATTATCTCTAAAACAAACTCTTCGAATTCATCATGAAAGTGAATCTTTCAATGTCTCGTAGTATTTCAACTATACATCAAATTTATCAATAAAGACACTAGTTCCAATTGGATGTATTGTCATAAGATTTGAACTTTTCAATTTCATCTTACTCCTACCACTTATTTGAGAACTGTTCTTTTATAAGTATATATTGAAACAACTAATTTGTTCAATTAGGTTTGTAAGATTATATTTAACCTTTTGGATATTTCATAACCTTTTATTACTCATTTTAGTTATAAACTTAATAGATAATACATACTTCAATCAAGTATCAAATCCCTAAATCATTAACTTTGTTTCAAAGACTTAGCATTTCATATCTAATATAAAACATTACTAATTGATTTAATTGGAACTATTAAAGTTAAGTCATTATACAGCGTACAACTATAGGAAAAATAATATTGCATCATATATGTAACACCTCACTCCCGCGTGACCCGAACCCGAACTCAGTATAATTTTTTTTAAAACATTCATTAGCGCGGAATAGACAGTAATAATCTAAGCCCACATTCAGAAATAAACAGTTTCAGTTTCAGAAATAAACATTTTCAGTTATTACAATCATTCAACAATAATTGACAATCATTATAACTAAATTGGGCTCATTATACAAACAGAGATTTCAGAATACAATTTATGAGACACTAATGCAGACGCGAACTGATCCCGACTTCTATCTCAACTTGCCTACAGTAGACATACTCCCGTGTCAACCGGGGTATCTTCAAGACCTGAAAAATAGATGCAAATTTTGGGTGAGTTTTGCGAACTCAGTGAGGAACCATCATCGATGGTTCGCCCAATTCATGCATCACACAAATAATTTACAGTAATAACAATAACACAGTCACAGTAATAATACAGTTAGCGGTATCATATCATTATATACAGCAAAAAAACATTTCAAGTATTTAGTTGTTTAGTTCAGTATGTATGCAATGCACATGTGACACTTTCCAGTTATTTACAGTGTTGTGACCGAGCGTGTAAACAGTGAACAGTATTCAGTGGACGCTTGGCGTCTAGGGAATAGGATTCTCTTCGAGCTCGAGGCTCTTTTTCAGTATCAGTATTAGTGGCGACTCTGGTCACAACTGTTGTTATTACCCGTTTATGCATTTGTGTATGAAATGCACATGTCCAATTTAACAGTCAATAGAAAATAGTCTGCCACAATGGAATAGTAAGCAATGGATCACAGTATAGCAATTGACCACAGTATAATCATTGATCACAGTATAGCAATTACTTACAGTATAGCAATTGCTCTAGCAATTAATCACAATATCTCACAGTAGTAGCAACAATTCACAATGTCACACAGTGGAAGCCAGTCAGTTCACAGAATCACAAATAGTTACACTTCTATGTCAGATCTCCCAATTCATCGGACCCTCCGTCCGGAATCCAGTCATAAACAAAAAATAATTCCCTCCATTGTTCCCCACATTGGACATATAATAATTGAGTGAACCATCTAGGTTACTCACCTGTACTTCCGAGCTAATACCTGGAAGTCGCAGTGACGTTGGTGGATCGACGCTCCAAAAGTATCTCTATAACAGTTATAGTAGATACATATTACCAATTGCTCAATCAGGACTATTTAATAATGCACATGTAGCAATTTACAAGTACACAATGCATGTTCATGATATTCCCGAACTTAATCCAACATTTTCCACCATAAAAATTCGTATAAAAATTAGAAATCTAATGGCACTGACGGTACTCAATTCGAACCTCTATAGGTCCAAAAATAAATAAAAAAGTGGCCAAGAACAATTACCTGGACCCAAGTCAATTTTTCGTCCAAAAATTCCCAATTTCTCATAAAATAAAATTCAATATCCCACGAATCCGACGCCTCAAGAATCAGGTCAATCGGACGTCAGATGACAAAGATATAGGCAAAATAGTGGAGAAATGCATGTCCTAGTCGACTGGTCTGAGAATCCTAGTCGACTAGCCCTACTATAATGTCCTAGTCGACTGGTCTAAGAATCCTAGTCGACTAGCCCTATTAAACTGACAGATCTGAAACAATTGCCTCCGACATGCCAACTTGCCCAGCTCATAACTCTTTATTCTGAACTCCAAATTGGACAAACTCAGTGTCAATTTCATGACGAAAAGAGAGATCTACAATGTTCATGAAGAATACAAAAGCCAATTCCACCTCAAATGGTGTCAAAAATGCAATCAAAGCTACTGCCTAGTCAATGCCGCTCCAAACAGTGCAATATTTTAAAAAATCCATAAATTCCCATTTCGTCAGTAAAAAATTACCAAATAAATACTAATAGAAAGATTAAAACAATACCTACAACTTTTATGAACAATATGAAATCAAATTCAATTGCTAACTAGGTCAAACAATTCAGTGAATGAGTCTGCCCATTAAAACCACTTGAACTGAACAGTAATTTTCTAAAAATCATAACTCCTTGCACAAATGTCAAAAAATTGCATACTTTATACCCCTAAAAAGATCAAAAACAATACTACACTTCTCATGAAGGGCTTAAAAGCAAATTCTATCTCTAACAAGCTCAAAACTGTCATGCAAGTTTCTGCCCTGACCACTAATCAATGACCTATGACTAGTCAATGACGAGGCCCTAGCATTGTCGAGGGTCGAACTATGTCGAAGGCCGAGCAATGCCAAGATTTTGTGACTTGACAACGCCTGGTTGCAAGAATCTTGTCTTAGCAACCTGGCTGAGCTATGTCGAGGCTCGAGTGTTGTCGAGGCCCGAGCTATGTCGAGGCCCGAGCTATGTCGAGGCCGAGCGATGCCAAGATTTTGTGACTTGACATCGCCTGGTTGCAAGAATCTTATCTTAGCAACCTAGCAAAGCTATGTCGAGGCCTGAGCGTTGTCGAGGCCCGAGCGTTGTCGAAGGTCGAGCGATGCCAAGATTTTGTGACTTGACATCGCCTGGTTGCAAGAATCTTGTCTTGGCAACCTGACCGAGTGGTGTCGAGGCTCGAGCATTGTTGAGGGCCGAACTATGTCGAAGGCCGAGCGATGCCAAGATTTTTTGACTTGACAATGCCTGGTTATAAGAATCTTGTCTTGACAACCTGGCCAAGTAGTGTTAAGGCCCGAGCGTTGTCGACGACAATTATCTCGTTGTTTTGTGTCGCCTTATTTTGATAAGACTCTTTCTGCCAAGAACTTGTAACCCTTTATTGATGATAATCAGGGCGTGGACCATTAAAAAACCTGATTGGCAGGGTCAGGAGAAAAGGTACCCACTACAACTCCGTAAGCAGTAATAAAATACTAGGGAAAGACGTAAACAAATAAGACCAAGCTTATCTATTGATAGAATGTCTTTAAATTTTGAGAGCTCCATGGCCTCGGTAGAATCTTGCCATCAACGCTGCGCAGGACGAAAGAGCCGTGTCCGACTTGCTTGATCACCTGGTAGGGTCCTTCCCACGCCTGTCCGAGCTTTCCTGGATGTTTCCCAACCACCTCGGCCTTTCTTAGAACATAACCGCCGATCCTTATGTCGTTCAGCTTTACCCTTTTGTTGTAAAACCTTGTTGCTTTTTGTCTGATGGCTTCCGAACGAGCGGGCGCCCTATCCCTGTCTTCACTGAGAAGCTCAAGTTCCGTTCGACGGGCTTCGTCGTTCCGCTCTTCTTCGTAACCCGACACTCTTTGGTTATGCAACACCACTTCTACTGGAACTAAAGCCTCTGCTCCAAAGATCATTCGGAACGGTGTTTCTCCTGTGGCTCTGTTCGGGGACGTTCTATACGCCCACAACACTTCATCTATTTTATCCACCCAAGTTTTTTGTCCATCTAAGTGCTTCTTAAGGGCGCTCATTATCTTTTTGTTAGTATTCTTCGCAAGCCCGTTGCTTTGAGGATGGGCTACTAATGACAGTTAGAGCCTTATCCTCAGTCACTTGCAGAAATCTTTGAACTTGTCGTTATCAAACTGCCGACCGTTGTCTGCAATCAACACCATGGGCATCCCAAAACGGCTCAATATGTTCCTTACAAAATTTTCCATCTTTTTCTCGATGATTGTAACGACCGCTTCTGCCTCTACCCATTTAGTGAAATACTCCACTACTACTATCAAAAACTTCTTCTGCCCAGGACCAAGAGGGAAAGGTCCCAGTATATCCATTCCCCATTGAGCAAAGGGGATGGGATGGCTCAAGATTTTCATCCTCTCAGTTGGCTGGTGAGACAGATTACTGTTTTTCTGGCAAGCTCACATCGGTTAACTTTCTCTTGACAATCATTCTTCATTGTCGGCCAATAGTACCCATGTCTAATCAATCTGTGAGCCAACATTCTGCCTCCTAAGTGATTTCCGCACATCCCTTCATGGACTTCAGCCGTGGCTCGCTCTGCCTCTTCTTCGTTTAGACAACGTAGTAGTGGCCAGTCGTAAGAGCGCTTGTAGAGAATGCCATTAACTATTGCAAACTTTGCAGCTTTTACCCTTGGCTTCCTGGCCTCCAAAGTTTCTTTCGGATAGGTTCCTTTAAGGAGATACTGTCTGATTGGCTCCATCCAACCTGATCATTCGACATCTGTTTGAAGGACGTCGTTGGTTTTCTGAATGTTAGGCCGGTCCAGCCGCTTGACTAAAATGTTATTCCTCATATTCTGATCAGAGGCCATTTTGGAAAGGGCATCTACCCGAGCGTTTTGCAGCCGTTCTACCCTGCTAACCGAGCATTGCTCAAAATTACCCAACTCCTGCTTCACCAGCTCCAGATACCTGATCATGTTGCTCCCTTTAGCCTCATATTGTCCCGTGACCTGTCCGACCACTATCTGGCTATCACTATATACCTTCAAATGTTTTACCTCCATCTCTCTTGCCAACTGTAGACTGACTATTAGCGCCTCATATTCCGCCTCATTGTTAGATGCCTTAAACTCTAATCTGAGGGCATACTCCACCTTTTCTTCATGATATGGGCTGATCAAGACCACTCCTGCCCCGCATCCCTCAGCATTAGAGGATCCATTAATAAATAAGCTCCAAGTGGGGTGTAGTTCATTCGAGGTCGACTGATTCATCTCTGCTACAAAATCCGCCAACACTTGGGCTTTGATCGTCATCCGTGACTTGTAGTGTATGTCGAACTCTCCTAGTTCTACCGCCCACTTTATCAATCGTCCTGAAGTTTCAAGTTTTTGCAAGCATTGCTTGAGAGGTTGATCGGTCCATACCTCGATCGTGTGACTCTAGAAGTAGGGTCTGAGCTTTCGTGCCGCGGTTACCAAGGAAAGGGCCAGTCTCTCGATGGGCGTATACCGCATTTTTGGCCCGCTCAACAGCTTACTGACATAGTAGACCGAAAATTTTTCGTTACCCTTTGATCGAACGAGAACTGTGCTGATTGCCCCTTCTGTGACTGCCAAATAAATAATCAGACTTTCCCTATCCACGGGGCTCTACAAGATCGGTGGGCTAGTCAATACTGCTTTAGGTGCTGAAATGCTCGCTCACACTCATCCGGCCATTGGAATTGTGAAACTTCCGCTTTCCGTAGAATTTTGAAGAACGGGAGGCATTTGTCCCCTATCCTAGAGACGAATCTGCTCAAAGAAACTATCCGCCCAGTTAGTATCTGGACATCTTTCAAACATCGCGGCGAGGGCATCTGGATGATGGCTTCAATCTTTTCTGGATTCGCTTCAATCCCCCGCTGAGTAATCATGAATCCCAAGAATTTATCGGATGCCACACCAAAGACGCATTTTTCTGGGTTCAACTTCATATGATATTTGTTGAGAGTTTGAAAGATGTCCTTGAGATTTTCCACATGCTCCGTGGTCGTCTTACTTTTGACGACCATATCATCCACATAGGCTTCAACCGATCGACCAATCTGCTTTTTAAAGACTTCCATGA
>JAOTAZ010000007.1:12145740-12156005 GCA_025629785.1 Erythroxylum oxycarpum | reverse complement strand
GATTAAGAGGGAAATTTTGAGGTTTAATTTCCCTCTCTTTACTTTCCTTTCTTTTATTAATTAATTAACCATACAAGGGAAATTTAATTAATTTCCTTTCCATTACTCTCAATTCCTTTCCATTCCCTTGAAACATACACAGTGTTAAGGACGCTTTTCGCCCCTTTTACTGAAACGCTACCACATCTATGTTTTTTTCCACTCCCTTGGAACGTTGTCATTCCTTTTTTCCTTTGGTTAGCTATTAGTGCTTCTTTTGGTTCTTATTTGATGCAGGAGAGACTTAATTTCTCTCCAATCAGTAATTAATTTTTTAATTTTTCAATAAATAAATAAATGATCGATTTAGGGTTATGTGTATATATTACAGTGCTTTTGTACATTTCAGAGCAATTATATCATTTGATTTAATTTTACTAAACAAAAATTGATAGGTATTTTAATTTTCTTATCCATATTCTAAATACTAATTAATAAATAGAGAACTTTTATATATTAAATATACATTAGTAAGTAACTATATAAATAAATATGTAATATTGGTAAATATCCTTTAGTAAATAAATGACTAGAACTATAACAATAATTTCAAATGTTCCATATATAAGACTTCTTTGCAATCTCTTTTTTAATTTTGTTGCCTTTTCTTATATGTAGCAACAAATTAATATTGTCACTACCTTTTAATATTCATAAAGGCAACACTTTAAAAATTGTTACTTCATATTAATTTTTAGCAACATATTTTAAAACTGTTGAAAACATGTCGTTGCCTAAAGCACTTTTTGCTATAGTGTATAACGAATAGAATGACATCCCTATCTAAACATGACTTTATTTGATATGATTTAACTATATCCTTACTAACAAGATAAAAGATTACATCTATCTATGAATGATATATCAATATCCACAAAGATCTCCACTATCTTTAAATGATCCTCTTATATAGTCTTTATTTTTTATAATTGATGTCTATCCTTTATGATCTTATCTGCCACATCATCTAAGATCTCCACATAATCTCTATCCATTTATGTTGAGTCATTTAAGCCTAAAGCCTTTAAGGCATATTGGTCTAGTCCAATTCCTACCTACAGGAAGTTCATTAGCCCCAAGTCAGTCTATACAGAGTTCAAAACTCTAAAAAAACTTGCTCCATGCTTGATCTAACTTACTAGGTTAATTTATAGCTATCTATGCTTTTGTCATGCGTATGATCTAGCTAACCTTTAACCCAAGGCTCATTTCTAGGTAACTGTGAAGTACCTTCATGTTCTAAGGGGCTAACAAACCACCCCTACCAGATGAATTTGATGCCCCCGTTGAACTAGCCAAAATGTAGGCATTCACTTGATCCTTAAATTTCCATAAGTTAATATCTTTCTCCCATGTAGCTTTTATGATCGACTTTCGCTTTTATTGGATCAAGAATTCAGTACTTTGACTCTTTTTATATTCCTCCATTGATTGATGATCCAAGAGCTTCTCTGTTCGATCCTCGAACTGTTTTCTTATAACCAATGGAGCTTTATTCACCTGACTCCTATTCAGATCTAATGCATCTTTATAGTAAGATTTAAGAAAACTAACATAAAATATTGGGTGTACCTTTAATCTCATGGATATTTCAATCTATATGCCATGTTCCCCACTTTACTTAGTACTTCAAATAGTCTATAATACCTCGGCATCAACCCTCGTTGTACTTACTTACTTGAGATCGCTTTCTAAATCTATTGGGTAAGTTTCAACAACACCTTGTCTCCCACGTCAAACTTTAATAGTCTCCTTTATAAGTCCACTTCTTCTTCATCCATTGAGAACCTATTTAAAGACTATCCCTCACCTCATCCATTAATTTTTGTTTCTCTAATGCAAACTTGTATGTTGTAGGACATTTGCCACCTGTCCTTTGTTGTGTAATCTTGAGTATATTAAGAGTTGTTTTCCCAAAACTATCTTAAAAGTACACTTCTTTGTAGCAAAAGATCTTTGTAAGTTATAGCAAAATTGTTCAATATCAAGCAAAGTTAACCAACTAATCTAACTTGCACTTACATAATGCCTTTAGTACTCCTATAATAAATATTGATCCTCTTATTTTGACCATCTGTATTGGTGATTTGCCATTGAAAACTGCAAATCGTAACTCATTATGTTGAAAAGGGATGTCCAAAATTAGCCCATAAATTTGACATCTTGGTCACTTACAAAGTTCATAGGGACTCGAAATTATTTCACCAATTTCTTATAGATCAACTCCACTGCAATATGTAAGAGACAAAATGCTAGAGCTAGTATGAAAATTGTATATTTAAAGAACAGATTTATAATCACCATAATTGTCATCATGTTGTCCACCTTTAGAAACCCACCAATGAAAACCATCAAAACTGACATCCACGATTTTGTAAGGATGAATAAGGGTTATAGCAAATTGCCTTCCTTCTTCCTTTCTAACTTATCCAATTGACACATAAGAAATTCTTGACATATAACTCGAAGTCATTCTACATCTTCAGTCAATTGTAGGAACGAGTTAGGAGCATCATTATCCTTTGGACTATAGGGTGACCAACTTCCTATGAGACATGTCTATCCTTCAACAGTTGTTTTTTCAAGCCATAAAAATCGATACATACATTTTATTACTCTTAGTCATTAAAAGTATATCATCATTGAGCCAAAACCTGCATGCAATACCTTCCTTAACTTGTGAGATTAACTTATGGTAAGTGTTGTCCAATGAATCTTTGATTTACTCTAACAAGTTAGACTCCACACTAGCAATGGCATATAAGCCATAAACACCTCTTTCTGACTCAAGTTATGTGCCCTAGCTTATATGCCTACACAAAGTCATAATTAGTAAGAAACTCTTACCATTTAGCTTGCTTCACAGACAACTTCTTCTGGGTCTTAAAAAAATATGTCAACAATATTATCAATACGTACAACAAACCTGGTTCCCAACAAGTATGCTCATGATGTCTTAAGGCAACACATTACTACAATCGTCTCCTTCTCATATGTCTCATACTATTGCTCCACACTATTAAGCTTTCTACTCTTAAATTCTATGAAATGATGCTCCTATATTAGGAAGATGCCAACTTTGTCTAATGCATTTGTATGTACTGTAAATTGAAGATCAAACTTAGAGAACTTTTATACAAGTTTGGTTAAGATAGCAACTTCAAGTCTCTCAAATGCATCTTGACATACATATGACCAACACCACTATTTCCTTTTCTACAATAATCAATCAATGAACCACTTTATTTAAGTACCCCTTTATAAACTGTCTATAGTAGTTAGATAGTTGGAGGAAACTCCATAACTTTTGTATTATCGTGGGAATCTTCCACTCAACTATCACCTTCACTTTCTTCATACGCAACCTGTCTTGACCCTTTCTCACCAAATGACCCACCAATCTAATCTCCCACTATGTAAAATCACATTTCTCCATCTTCACATAGAGCTTGTGTTGCCTTAGCCACTCAAACATGAAGTGACTGAGGTGGAAGAGGAGTTGGGTGAGATGTCAAAACAAGAATTGTTAGTTTGAACTAAAACACCCACTTTATACTCTTTTGAGAGACTACCTACCTTAGAGTTGAATCCCTTAACCAAATACCTTAAGTATACCTTTTTAGGTGAGGGCCAAACACTAACTATTATCATCTCAAACCAGTTAGATTGTGAGCAAGAAACCAAAGTGGTGGAGACAATTGGAAAGCAAATGAGATATATTGGATATAAAATTTTGGATATGAGAAGCATAATTCCTAATGTGAAGATGCATAGGACCTTCACATTCAAAAGAGGAGTTGGTTGAAAATAAAGGCACTACCTGACCAAGCTAGTGCCTTTAAACTTAGCATCTTAAGCATAGCTATGTTTGTCATAATTTTAAGTTTGATAGTGCTTTATTATTTTTATATTTTATGCTTAGTTTGTATATAGTTGATTGATGGATGTTCACGGCTTGAAGTTTGTCTAAGATCCCTCTTCGATACCATCGCCACCATAATCCCCATACTTGTTGTTGCCCTTATTTTTATTCCTTTTGTTTTTATTATATTTTTATGTATGTTTTTTCAATTGTGTGTCATTTTCCATATTAAGAAAAATGTGTTGTTTAAGTGTTTGGACATATATGCACTTGCAAATCATTTGTGTGATAAATTTCATTAACATTGTGATTGTTTTGATTAGGTTAGCATTCCGTAAACATTTTATTGCATGATGTGTGCATTGTGTGAATGTGTCAATGGTATAAAAATGAAAGCAATTAGCTCATTTATAAACATTATCATCGAATTTTTGAAGAAAAATTAGCTTTTGATGTTTGTGTTTTAAGTGTTTTTAAGGTGAATATGTTTTTTTATTAGAATATTGTACTTATTCTATCAATAGATGACATTTGTTTGTATACAATTATTATTAAATTCATTTAAATTGTTAGATATAATTAGTAACCTTTCATGGAATGATTGACTAAGAAGAAGTGATATAGGTGAAATATGAAAAAAATAAAATAAAAACACCAAAGTGTATTTTATAAATATGCTAAATTCATTTCCTATTCCACTGACTTGCTAAAAAAAGGCGTTAAAAATAAAATAGAAGCTAGTTGTGAGTTGTGATATAGCTAAGTAAATGGAAGCATTCATGAAAAAATGTTTGTATTTACGTCAAAAGGCTAGAATGACAACGAAGCTTGATAATATGGTGTTGACAACAAAGTGAACCTATTAATTTTCTTGTTAAGTGTCAAAATGAATTTCATGGGTATCTAGTGATGGCCTATCTATTTAATTGATAAATGAATGAGTGTTTATACAAGTTTCATGGATGTATAAATAGGTATTGATATTTTTCATATATGTATTTAAATTAAAACATTTGAACATGAATGGAATAAGTTAGTATATTACAACTTTTAATTGATTGACGTTTATTAATAAGTTAATTTCATAAGATTCGATGTCATTATACCATTATGTTATTGTTGCATGATTTTGTGTTTTATTTTATTTTATGGTTTTCATTTTTCTTGTGGACAAGCAAATAATTAAGTGTGGGGATGTTAATAGTGTTTTTAGTTCTTTCTTAGATGATAATCATATGTTTAGGACTTAGATTTATTTTCATGCTAGTGTTTATGAGTGTTTTGCTTTATTATTTTTGTTTAAGGAAAGATTTTGATCTTAATTATTTATTTTAAGGATTGTTTGATGTGTTTAGTGATGAGTGGAGATAGGAAAAAGTGAAGAAAATATGAAGAAAAAGCTAGAGAATCAAGTCTATCATGATAAAGCAATCCTATGCACAATAATGGAACATGGAGCAGAAGGATTGAAGCCTCTAGTATGATCATGTAACTCCTTACACAATCGTGCCAAGGAGTTTGGGCAGTGTTATGGTTATACATGATTGTGTAGGGTGTTTTCCAGGATGCGAAGTTTTTGTACTCTTGACATTTTGAGGCTATTTTAGAACCAAAACAAGTAAAAAAACTAGAAAGAACCGTATAAGGCTCAAGAGTATAAAAAGAAAAATTAAACACAAAAAAAGGGGCAGTACATCACAAAAATGAAGATCAAAAGTGGAAACATCAAGATCAACTCTTGCTTTCCAGATTTTCACAATCAAGGTTTCAAGGTGATTTCATTCTCTTCTATTCTTCTATTTCATTGCCTTTTATGCCAAATTTGAATAGTTATGTTTTAAACATGATTATAGAGTGGTAAATATATATATTAAGGTTTTATTTTTGAATTGTTTTGTGTAACTTTTACCTTGTTGAATTCAATATATTATTGGTTTTTGATATTTTTTGTGCTCATACTTGATTTGAATCGAGACAATGAATCAAGATATTTATGTGAAGTTACACAAAAAGTGTTGGCACCATATTGGACTTATAAATATAATGTTAATAAACAATTAAAGAAAGATACTAATTGTGAGTTAATTTTCCTTAGAATTGCTTCAATTCCAATTGACTAGTTACGTGTAGTTTTGAGATATCAAGAGACTGTAAGTGGAAGCGTACAAATAAACAAGAAGTGGTTTCAACAAAAGAGAAGACCAAAGCTTTTAATGTCTCGTCGAAAAGCTTGATCATTAGTCAAAAAGTGCTTCTTTATTGCGCTAAATATAAACTATTTCCACATAAATGTCATCTTTATTGGGTCGATCAATTTATGATTACTAATTTCATTCCCTATGGTGCAATAGAGATTAAAAGCTTAAAAACAGGGAAGACACTACTTGTAAGTGGTCAGCGACTCAAGCTTTATCCTAAAGAAGGTTAAGTGAAAAGTGCCAAAGTTGTGATCCTTAGAGATCAAAATTTTGTAACTTGATGAGGGCAATATGGAGTCGAGCCAACGAGATGAAACAAGGCATTACTTAGGAGGCAACCCAAGGGAAGTTTATTCCTTTTCATTTACATTCTCGCATTTATTGTTTATGTTAAATGCTTCATTTCTTCCATTTGATGTTACATTGGGGACAATGTAAGTTTTAAGTGTGGGGGTGGGAATCTTAGTTTTTATGTATATTTTTAAGCTTTTTTTTTGGCCTTATATGTATTTGTTAGGTGTTTTAAAAATCAAACAAACAAACAAATATTTTCTTTTTTTCTATTGCTTTTAAGATTGTATAGTCATAATTAGAGAGTGAATTGACTAGAGAAATTCATGGAAACTTACACATGTACTTTTACTATTATGATTAGTCAATATAAATTATCTTTAGAAGTTTAATAAGTAGTGGTAAACATAAGCCAGTGAGATTTTGAGCATTTATAGACTGAAACATCCATATTAGTCTCATTGTATTTTGTTTATGTGTAACCTTCATGACATTTATGTCCTAACTTTGTTTTGATTTTCTATTAAAGACCACATCTTTATCACATGCATTATTATGGAAATCATATAGGCATTTTTGTTTCATAAGCTACATTAGCCAAATAGCCTACCTATTAATATGATTTTTCCTTTTGATAAGCCCCCTTGAATTTTATTTGCCTTTTCCTTTTGGGCTAACCACATTATATGCCTAAAACCTAACCAAATATCCTACCCAAGCCATAAAGCTAGTGAAGCATTTATTCATTATTGATGATTATGGATGCATAAAAGTATAAGTGTGGCGGTGTGTATATATGTGGGTTGGTTATAATATTCGGAATGTCATTTTAAGTTTTGTCAATGAATTCCAATGTTAATATAACTTCTTCCAAGTTTTAAGTTGGAAAAAAGAATGAAAAGAGAAAAAGAAAAAAGAAGAAAAATAAAATATATATGTTTAAATTAAATTATCAAGAAGGAAATACAATTTTTTTGCAAATTTATTCATGATTAGTTTCTCCTCCTAAAGTTGTATGGAATGGGTGATTTGAGTATAATACATATAAGGTAGAAGTTGTTTTAAAGGGTCACTCCTTATAGTTTCAATGTATTGTTATCATCGATTTTTATGAGTGATAATTGATTATATTTCATGTGGTTTATGGTGTGAGGGCTTGAATCTAAGAAGTGGAACATATTTTTTTCATTCATCAAAGCTAATGGTACCCAGTTTTAAGTGAATTTTAGTTTTTACACTTGATATTACATTGAATGTTTTCTTGTTTCACTAGCTTTGATGGTTTTTACGCTACACTATCTAAATACATCTTAACCCTTTCCCACGTTAGAACCTTAAAAAGTCCTTAATTCATGATTATGCACGTGAATCCTAGTGGCGAAGAAATGAAATGATATGTAAATTGGTGTAATGTTATGATCGTGAATGTTGTTTAAATGTACCTATTGATCAATGCTATTTACACACATTTTGTCCAAGTATACCACTAGATCTCTTAGTTTCTAAAAGTGATGATTGTTGATTGATCATGAGTAAAATCATTTAACATTTAGTTCTCGCCATGGTTCAAAAAGTTACTTATTTTTTTATGATTATATATTCTTAGAAAATATGGAAAATATGGAAATGTTTTGGTTTGTGACTTTGATTTTATTGTTTTACCTGAGGACTGTCAAGGGCTAAGTGTGGGGGAACTTGATGGGTACTTGATTGTTTATACATTTACTCCATAACACTTAGTGATTAATACTATGAAATACTTAAGAAACTCATTTTATTTCATATGTGGTTTTAGGTAAATTTTAGAAGTTTGAAAGCTAAAGTGAGTTAGAAGCACATTATTTGAGTCATCTTCTTGATGCTCAATCTCATTTGTCTTTATGGAGCAAGAAGGTGATGGATTGGGTTGAGGATTGGACAAAAAATTGCAAGAAATGAAGCATGCACCATACAATGTAAGATGTACAACCCTACATAAATTTTGGTTTTCACAGTTAGGTGTACGACCATCCTCTCAGAAACCTAATTTCTTTTATAAAGGGACATTTATGTGGATAAAAGAATCATGAATCATTTTTAGATGAAGAGGAGGGAGAAACTCTTGATTCTTTGGGATCTATGGAGGGCTAATCTTCCTTCTTTTAGTTCAGAGGTGAAATCGAAGCCAAAGAATACATTTAGGTGTATCTTAATTGTGTATCATTATTCTTTCTCTCTCTAGGGATTGCTTATATTATCCTTTACTTATTGATTTGGGCATTCATGTATGGATAATTAGTATTCTTGTTCTCATTTAATTGTTTATGTATGAACCTAATGCTAGAACATGAAATACAATACATAATAATTGTGTTTTAGATTTATTTTGTAACACCTCCTATGCACAACCTACAACCACCTACACATATGACACCCAAATTCCTGTACATACATTCATGGCATACAATTCTATTCATTTATAAGGATTGTCATCACTCATTTGTCTATTCAATGTTGTACATGTATATATTACAAATTTCATTTCGCTTAACATTACATTTAAAAGTGGTATTACATCATTACATTTATATGGTAATCCAAAAGAGATATTACAAACACAAATTGTTCAGAAACTATAATTTCCTTCATTACATATGCAACCATTCTTTAATAAACATAGGTATTTTTACTTTTAATGGTTGGCCTTAGTCCCTACAGATGATCCTTGTGCCTTACTTTTATTTCTTGGACCTATACGGATTAACACTTTTGCTAAGCTTGAAAGCTTAGTGGGGAAACACTTAGTTTAGCTGACCACTCATAACAATCATCTGCCAAGCAAACACACATTCATGAATATCATAAACTCATGTAAACAATAATGGTATAATTAAGAAAAGTACATAATGCAAATATGCTTCAATATATTATCCATATATCGTAAATTCACATTTATAAGCCAAATATTGATTTCCAAAGCTCATCAATACAAATTATTCTTGTTGTCATATTGTATCTTTTATTTCTAACTATTTAATTTCCTTTCTATGTTAGACCTGCACATTCCTATGGGTGTGGATAACGGGAGCTGTAGATATCTGAAGATATCAAATTGTGGATACTTGAAGGTATCGAATTGTGGACGCCCTGAGGTATCAAACTGTGGATTCCCGAAGGTATCGAACTGTAGAGACACTATGGTCTCAAAATGAAGATACTAGTGGTGTCAAACTATAACAATTATGTTGTAACCCTATAGGAATGCCTATCTATCAACCACCAAGATAATAAAGCAAGCACTGTAACATTTTCCTAACAATTTGTCAATTTCATAATTCATATATTGACAAATCATGCGATATTTATTTGAAATCATAAAATCTATATTTGCATTCATACATGCAAGTCATAACTTACCATCATTAGAAGGTATCAAAATCACACTTATATAATCATACTATACATATATAAGCAATAAATATACATACAAATCATCTATATATATGTAAATTTTCTTTGGCATGCATTATGCTCAATCTTAAGTTTCAATGTTTAATCACCCAATTCACATATGGTAAGTCATATTTCATTCATTTCTAAGTGTATGTAAAGTTTCATAAACATTCAAAAAGGTTTCGATATGATTTGTTAAAAAGAAAAACGAAAGTGAAAAAACTCAAAATAGTGAAATTTAGGCTAAGCCTACAATGGGTCTAAAAATAGGCAAACAAATCAGTTCAAAAACAAATTACGCGACGGTCTTCATTTGAGTAATTTTAAAAAATATTAAATAGTCTCTAATTTTTAAAAATTTACAAAATAGCCCCTCCATGTATTGTGTTATATAATTTTTGATAGTCCCTAAATTTTTTTAAATTTACAAAATAGTCCTTAAA
>JAOTAZ010000007.1:12125651-12140488 GCA_025629785.1 Erythroxylum oxycarpum | reverse complement strand
AAAGAAAATAAATAATAAGATTATTGAAACAATTTTGATAATATCCTAGAAATAAGAAGACCCAACTAAGAATAGAAAAAAAGAGGGACTTAAGAATGAATGGTAGTAATTAAGACTAACCTTTTGAATATAAAGAAATAAGAACCAAACATACAAAAGTTATAACTTTACAAAGGAAAATCTTATAAGGATAAGAACCATTTAATTTGGATTAAACTCAATAAATATCACAAATCTCTACAACTTGTTGATTAAGTTTGTTCCCTTTTATATATGATTACATATGATTCATAATTAAGTTGAAAAACTAATAATTATTACTACTTTAACTAGGAACTCTAAAATACTAATACTGCTTTAATTGGAACCTTAATATACTACTTTGATCAAAACTCTAGGCAGTTATTAGGTGACAAAATCCTATCCTAAAATGACTAGGTAGCTTGCCCGGCACCCTACGGTGACCTTCTGGTTGATATCCGATCCAACTAGAAAGTTTCCGTGGAGCTAAGCTTATTTCATTTTTAATTGAAAAGCTTTAATGCATCATAAAAAGATATAAGCAGTGGAGTTTTTTTTTAATCATTCTTATTAAAAATTTTGGCAATACAACCACTATATTTTGATCTTTCCAAAACTTTCAAATCTTTGTAAAAGTTCGAAAACACTTTTATAATCATCTCAAAATCCCCACTACAAATTTTGGTTTCAAGTCCATTCACAAGCAATCTCAGCATTCACTTTAATAATCTTAAAAAATAAACTCAAACATATTTATGCATGTAACATTTCAAAATTCATATACATGCGTTCTTTACACAAAATAGTCCAATTTATGAAAATGCAAATTTTCCTGAAAACATTTACAATGCAAAAATGCCTACATAGCAGCACATGACGATGTTAACTAGTCGTGAGGTGGAGTCCCTACTGTTGAAGCCCCTCAGCGTGCACTTCAGAGGTTTCATTTAAAAATAGAAAAGAGAGTGTGAGCTAAACGAGCTCAATGAGTACTAGAATTTCTATTCAAATCATATTTAACTATTTAAACCTCCCTAAAAGAAATTCATTTTAATTCATATAATTCAATATTTATATGAAGCATATATACTTCTAGAAATAAAGTTTCTTAAATCTCTTTTCAAATAAATAGTGGCGACATTAAATATGTCATGATTTTCTCACACGACATAGCCTACCACTAACTTCTTTACCCTATGGTACCCTCATGTACAAAGTCACAGAGCTGGTTCTGCATCGCTTACCCATGACTGGTTATCCACTAGTTATGGAGCTGGTTCTACATTGCTTACCAGCACTAAGATAACCGTTATACATTGGTAGTTACGGAGCTAGTTCTATATCGTTTATTGGTATTAGGTTAACCGCTATACATCGGTATAACATGTATAAAACTTATTGGTATACCATAGGCTAGAAACCATTTCCTTTTATCAACTAATAAAATAATCTCAATATAAACTCAAATCATATAAGATTTAACTTTCAAAATTCAATTCATATATTGCTAAAATATACTAGCAATATTCACATAAAACTTATAATCATTATTCACTTCATGATAGAATAGAAATCATTTTCATAAAGTCATTTTAAAGAGCACTCACCGTTAAGCAACTTTATCGCCAAGCACACTCACGCATTCTATGCCTTTCCTTTACCTATATAAGCACATTTCTCTTAGGTATTTATTTCCAAATTTGGAAATAAGACATTAACGCTGTAAATTTAGTTTAATCAAATTTGATATTAGTATTTAATCTCGTAATACATACATATTTTCGTTTACTACCATAAGCTAACTTATTGTTCTCTGTTTCCAATTTTAACTTCAAAAGTCACTTAAAACCATATTTTACCCATTATAACTTATCAATTTATTAAAAAAAGTTATCTCACTCAATGTAATTCACCATATCATGATCATGCATGATGAGTCATGGTTATGACCTATGTCTAAATTCCATACCTCCATTTGTTCCTTAATTTTCATATAGAAAAAGTTTAAATTAGGGTTTGAGGTCTTCTAGACATTTGCTTCTCTAGGTCTCTAGTTTTCATATCATCAAAAATCATTTCATTTTATTTTCTAAATCATGAAAAATGTACCAAATATCACAATCTGTTTCAATACAGGAGCAATATCAGGTTATCATTTTAAATCTCCAACTTTGATAACATTCATCCAGAATTAGGTCTAGGTTTATTCTAAAGATTTTTAGTAATATGTCTTAGGTTTCATATCCAATTGCAATCACTCAATTTAGAGTTCTGTAGACCGATTTATGGTCAAAAAAAATGGGACTAGTTTAAATTAACCTAAGACAGAATTCTACTACATATTCTTCTCATGTTATATTCAATCAATTCTATGTAAAGAAACACCAAAATAACACCAAGAAACCACTGATCTTAAACACTTCCTTCTCATTCAAAACAAACCCATAAAAATCAGAAATTTAGGTTAGGAAAAGTTACCACTTTCTTTCTCCAATCTTTTGGGTAAATGAAGAAAACTTAGGTTTAATCAATGTTTCTCCGAATCTTTATCAAAACCCATTATCAATGGAAGCCCTCTTTGTCCTCTCTTTTTGTACAACCTTCAACCTTGCTTCTCTTCTTTTCACTTTTTTTTTGGCTCTCTCATGCTTACCCCTCAAACACTATCACGGTTATGTTCAAATGAAGCCAAAAGTCTTGCTTGATTCTTTTTATACTTACTTAATGCTTTACACTTGTCAATGTCTTAATGGTTGTCTCTAATGACTGATTATTCATTTAATAAATGATTCTTAACCCTTAAGAAAGCGTTTAATTGGTCATTAGGTGTGACTAATCCACGCACACCATTATACACAAAAGACCAAAATGCCCCTTTAATGAGTTCAATTCACTAACTAATTGAACTATATTCCGAAAATATTTCACAATTGTCTTATCATCAAACTGACCATGAAATTTTCTAATTAAGTTTAATACTGATGCTTTAAAAATTTTCAAATGGGTTTAAAATCATTAATACCCATTACTTTCCAAAAAAGGCATTTTAGTACTACCTTTCGAAACTCCCAAAATAAATCTTATCAGACTTATTTTCGATCTGTTTCATTATTATTTAACTCTAAAACTTATTCTATATATTTTTCATTATTTCAAGGTTGGGTCCCACAAAAATTCACTATTCATCGAAAATA
Source organism: Erythroxylum oxycarpum (assembly GCA_025629785.1). Lineage (NCBI taxonomy): Eukaryota > Viridiplantae > Streptophyta > Magnoliopsida > Malpighiales > Erythroxylaceae > Erythroxylum > Erythroxylum oxycarpum. The sequence continues at coordinate 12,137,273 of JAOTAZ010000007.1, read as the reverse complement.
AAAAATTTTATTTAGTGAAAGGAAAGGTTCGAGGTTTTATAATCACCCCTTATTATACAAATTTCGTCTTTAAAATTTAACTAAACATACATGTTCAAAACAAGTGAGGATATAATGCACGCATCTGTTGCTCAGGCTCCTATATAGCTTCCTCAACCGCGTGATTCCTCCACAGTACCTTAACTAAAGAAATGATCTTATTATGTAGAACTTGTTCTTTGTGGTCGAGGATCTGTACAGGTTCCTCCTTGAAATCAAATTTTACTTTAGGTTCATCGATTGTTCAGTGATTACATGTGAAGGGTCCGCTAGGTACTTGCAAAGCATAGATATATGGAAGATATTATGAATCCTCACAAGCTCATCTGGTAGCTTCAATCAATATGACACTAAGCCAATTCTTTTTGCGATTTCATATGGTCCCATATAATGCGGGCTTAACACGTTTCCTAAATGTAAGCACACCTTTCAAGGAGAAATCTTGAGAAATACTCAATCTCCAATTTCAAATTCAAGATTCCTACGATGATTATCTACATAGCTTTTCTGCCTATCCTAGGCTATCTTTAATCTATCTGGAATAACTTGAATTTTATCTGTTGGCATTTGCTTAAGCTTGAGACCTACTAGTTTCCTTTCTTGAACTTCATCCCAACATACTGGAGTTTTGCATTTTCTTCCATAAAAAGCCTTATAAGGGGCTAGGCCAATATTGGCCTGATAATTGTTATTATAAGCCAACTCTATTAGTGGTAGGTGTGTGTCCTAACTCCCCCTAAACTCCATAACACAAGACCTAAGCATATCTTCAAGTATTTGGATAGTCCTTTCTGAATGTCCATCTGTCTAGGGCTGAAAGGTAGTGCTAAACTTCAAGTGTGTAATTAAGGCTTTTTGTAAACTGGGCCAATTTCTTGATGTGAACCTAGAGACATGGTCTGAGACAATAGAAATCAACATACTATAGAGTTTCACTATCTCATCCACATACAGATAGGCCATCTTGTTTAAGGGATAATCATTCTTGATTGGAAGGAAATGTGCAAACTTTCTTAACCTGTCCACTATCACCCATATAGCATCGTGCTCCTTCTAACTTCGTGGAAGTCCTACTACAAAGTCCATAGTAATCTTCTCCCTCTTCCATTTGGGGATAGGGAGGGGCTACAATAATCTTGTAGGCTTCTAATGTTCTGCTTTTACCTACTGACATGTTAGACACTTAGAAATGAACTTTGCTACTTCTTTCTTCATCTCTTTCCACCAATAGTACTTTTTAAGAGTGTGGTACATTTTTGTGCTACTATGATACGTAGCGTATGATTAGGAGTGAGCTTACTCTAAGATCTCTTTCTGTAAGTCTCATACATCTGCTACACATAATCATTCTCATTCATCACTGTACCATCGTCCTTAATGGTAAGATCCATTCTCTGCCTAGTCTCAACTTTTGTCTTCAATTTCATCAACTGTAGATCTTTTTTTGTCCCTCTTTAATCTGATCCACCATGATGGGACAAACATGAAAGGTAGTAATTAATGCCCCTGAGTTTGTCATATCCAATCTCACTTCTAGAGACCTCATTTCCACTAGAATTGGAAGATATATTGTCTTCAATTGTGCTATCAAACTGGTAGGTCTTCTACTTAAGGGATCAACCACTACATTGGCTTTTTCGGAATGGTACTCTATTTTACAATTATAATCCTTTATTAACTACAACCACTGCCTCTAGCTCATGTTTAGTTCCTTCTGATTAAACGAATATTAAACTCTTGAGATCTTTGAAAATCCTATAGGGAACACCATACAAGTAATGCATCTATATTCTCAATAAAAAAACTACTGCTGCCAATTCTAGATCATAGGTGGGGTAGTTCTGTTCATGCTTCTTCAATTTCCTATAAGCACACTCTATAACCTTATCATCTTGCATGAGTACACACAGTAACCCCTGTCTCGAGGCATCATTATACACTACAAATCCATCAGTCCCTGTCGGTAATGTGAGTATAGGGCCTGTCGTCAATCTTTATTTGAATTCATCAAAACTTCTTTAACAGGCATCTGACCACTCAAAATTCTCCTCTTTTTGTTCAAACTTGCTTAGTGGGGTTGTCATCTTAGAAAATCCTTCGACGCATTTCATATAATAGCATGTCAATCCAAGGAAACTCCTGACTTCTGTCATAATTGTGGGAGGTCTCCAATTAATATCAGATTCAATCTTTTGGGGATATACACTAAGTCCCTCAACTAAGATGACATGACCCAAGAAAGTAACCTTGTCAAGCCAAAACTGGCACTTGCTAAACTTAGCGATTGACTGGTGCTCACGTAAGGTTTGTAGTACAATCCAAAGGAGTTTTGCATATTCCTCATGATTGCCTGAGTACACCAATATATCATCAATAAACACAATCACAAGCTTATCTAGTTTCTATCGAAAAACTCAATCCATCAAATCCATAAAAGCAATTGGAGCATTCATTATTCTGAAGGGAATAACTAAGAATTTATAGTGCCTGTACCTCGTCTTAAAGGTAGTTTTCAGAATGTCCTCGCTGCGGACTTTCAACTAATGATAACATAATCTTAGATCAATCTTTGAATACAACTTGGATCCCTGTAGCTAATCAAATAAATCGTCAATCCTCGGGAGCAGATATTGGTTGTGAACTGTCATTATATTCAGTTATCTATAGTCGATACACAACCTTAAACTCCCATCCTTCTTTTTCACAAATAGGACTGAAGCCCCGTATGGAGAAGTGTTGGGTCTCACAAAACCTTTATCTAATAACTCCTCCATTTGCACTTTCAGTTCCTTCAACTTTGCTGGAGCCATTATACATAGAGTAATTGAAATTGGTTAGGTTTCTGGAGGTATCTCAAACTCTATTACACTATATGGGGGTAATCCTAGAAGATTCTCTGGAAACACGTCAAGGAACTTCTGACCACCAGAATATCTCCTAGTTGAATCTCATCATTATTCTGCTCAATTATGTAAGCTAGATATCCCTAGCATCCTTTACAGAGCATTCCATTAACTACCATGGCAGTCATGATACTAGTGAAAAGAACTTTCCGTATCCCATGAAATATCGCCTCTGGCTTCCCTAATTACGTAACCTCCTTTTTAAAACAATCCACCATCGCTTGGTGTGTGGATAACTAATCCATTCCAAGAATAACATCGAAATCCCATATATCCAATATGATCAAGTTTGCCGAGAATTCCTTACCCTTAATCAGTATTATACTATCTATTAACACTCTTTCAATAAAGAGTAAGTTTTCAGTTGGAATGGAATGTACTACCCCAACATCTAATAACTGAGGCTTAACACTTAATTTTGTATAAAAATCTATAGACATAAAAGAATTTACAATGCTAGGATCTACTAAAGCATATGCATCATGATTAGAAAAAATAGTAATCATACTTATGACTACATCTGGTGTGGCATTGGCCTCTTGCTGAATGACTGCAAAAACTTGGGCCTATGTATGGGGTCTACTTGTCTGTCCTATAGGGCTTACTCCCTACCCTTTGAAGCTCTGCCAGATCCAAAAAAAGTCAACCCTGGTCTGAAAACGTCGACCACCCTGTATATAATCCCCCGAGAAGAATGGTTAGACAACTTACTCATCAAGTATCATGTTCGCAATAAGCAAGCTCACAATAGTGATCCAGCCACTAATCTCTTTGTGGTGACTAACTGCAGACAATCTCTGATGAAGTGACCCTTTTGACCACAATGGAAGCAACCTGTCATATTGATCCGAAACTCACCAAAATGTCTTTTTTCACAAGTAACACACTCTAACACTAAGGTCTCTGGGCCTAATAGGTGACCTAAAAGATTCCTGGTTGGATGATCTACCTCTATTAAACCTCCTGATACCACTCCATCTTGACTTATTTTTCTTGGTTGAACCCTAGGATGAACTAGCTGGTACACTGCACTTCTATCCTGATCGTGAACTCTGAGTAATTATTGTTGCATTTCTCTCCATTTTTATATCTTCAACTAATTCCTTGTAGTGTGTATGTGGAGTCAAAGATAGATGGATCTGCAATCTGGGACTCAAGTATGTAGCAAACCTCTTACACTTCTTTTCTTCACTGTCAGCAATAAATAGAACACTTTTGACAAGTTCTAAAAATCTCTTCTCATAATCCATCACTAATGTTAAACCCTACTCTAGACGGAAGAATTACTTTACCCTTGCATCCTTACAACTCTATGGGTAGAATCTATATGTGAATTCTCTCTAAAATTCTGCCTAAGCTACCCCATCTGGAAATCGCCTCTCAATAGCCTTCCACCAATTCTTCGCCTTGTCCTCAAGGAGGAAGGTGGAAAATACACTTTCTGCTCATCAGTCCATCCCACAACTTTGTATATCTTTTTCACCCGATCTAAACATATGAGTGCACTCTTGGGGTCTCCATTCCCGTCAAAAGTCTTGGCCCCTAATTTACAAACGCCCTAAATTGAGCATCCAAATTTCACACTTTTACATGGCCATCGTATCGCTGGGGCGAGAATCTGAGCCATCTATTCCCATTAAAGCTCATCCCGGCTGGTTTTGCCAACCCTAACAATTGGGAATGTGGCAAGTTCATGGAAACACTTGCTGAGTCTATAATGTGGTCATCCTCCTGTGCCAGAGGTGACTCAGGTGTAGGAGTTGTTGGAATAAATGTCCTGGGATGTCCACAACCTCGTTTATGCATCATATTGTGTATTGAAAAAAAAAGCAAATGTGTAAAGCGTTCAGTTTATAAAATCATATGCATGTAAATCACAACATTTTATTGGTCACCTCACTTTTAAAACAACGTAAAAATCTTAAACCAAAAAGGAGGCAACCCATTTTTAAAAGTTAGGCTTTGATACCAACATTGACACACCCCAATCCTGAAATGCCTAGGTGGCTTGCTCGGCACCCCACGATGACCTTTCGGTCTATATCTGATCCAACTAGAAAGTTTCCATAGAGTTAAGCTTATTTCCTTTTTAATCAAAAAGCTTTAACGCATCATTAAAAAAATATAAGCAGTGGAGTTTTTTTAATCATTTTTATTAAAAATTGCAACAACACAATGGTTGTGTTTTAACTTTCCCAAAATTTTCAAATCTCTGTAAAAGTTAAAAAAAAACTTCCATAATCATCTCAAAATCCCCACTACAAATTTTGGACTTTAAGTCCATTCACAAGCAATTACAATAATCACTTCAATAATCTTAAAAATAAACTCAGACATATTCAGGCCTAACTTTAAAAAATTTATATACATGCATTCTTTACATAAAATATAGTCCAAAACATATTCATGAAAATGCAAATGTTCCCAAAAACATTTACAAGGCAAAAATGCATATAGTAGCACTTGATGAAGTTAACTAGTAGTGAGGTGGAGTCCCTACTATTGAAGCCCTGAGCGTGCACCTGGGAGGTTTCATTTAAAAAAAGAAAAGAGAGTATGAGCCAAACGAGCTTAGTGAGTGCTAGAATTTATATTCAAAGCATATTTTACTATTTAAACCCCCTAAACCAAATTCATTTCAATTCGTAAAATTCAATATTTAATATGAAGCATATATACTTCCAAAAATCAAATTTCTCAAATTGCTTTTCAAATAAATAGTGGCAACATTAAAAATGTCATGAATTTCTTAATCGACATATCCTATCACTAATTTATTTGCCATATGGAACCCTCAGGCATAAAGTCACGAAGTTAGTTCTGTATCACATACACGTGACTGGTTACCTATTATACTGGTTAGCTGCACTAGGATAACCACTATACATTGGTAGTTACGAAGTTGGTTCTGCATCGCTTACCCACAACTAGTTAATCATGAATTACGGAGTTGATTCTACATTGCTTACCCTTCTAAAGTTAACCGTTATACATCGGTGTAATAACATGTATAAAATCTATCGATATACCATAGGCTAGAAACCATTTCCTTTTGATCAAGCAATAACATCATCTTAATGTAAACTTATATCATATAAGATTTAACTTTCAAACTTCAATTCATATATTGCTAAAATATACTAGCAATTTTCACTTAAAACTCATAATCAGTATTCACTTCATGATAGAATAAAAATATAACATCAATTTAAAGAACACTCACCGTCAAGCAACTTTATCTCTAAGCACACTCACACGTTCTCTGCCTTTCTTTTACCTACACAAGCACATTTCGCTTAAGCATTTATTTCCAAATTCGAAAACAAGACACTAACACTATAAATTCGACTTAACCAAATTCTAATTTAGTATTTAATCGTGTAACACGGACACTAATTGTATTTTTGTTTACTACCGTAAGCTAACCTATTGTTCTTTGTTTAAATTCTAACTTCAAAAGTCACTTAAAAATCATATTTTACCCATTCTAACTCATCAATTTATTCAAAACACCATCTCAGTCAATTTAATTCACTATATCATGATCATGTATGATGAGTCACGGTTATGAATTATGTAAAAGTCTCTTCTTCATCTGTAAAGCTCATGCTTAAGGTTCTTTGATCACTCTTTATCTATATGAGTACATATTAATATGTAAGCATGTAACTTGTCTCTCCTTAACTTGGTTAGTTTCTTGAGAGAATGCAAAACATTTCACTTTTAGCTTCTTTAATTTGATAGTGGTGAGAACGTATTTGCTGATGATATGTTAAGGTCACCCCTAAACTAATTAGATTGGAAGAAAAAGATGGAGTTAATTTTTTATTTTAATAAATACTCTAAAGAATTGGAGGTGGAATTATTTATGATTGATTTTTGTAATTGTGAAATCATATAGTGGGATTGATTGGTTTCAATTTGGAGGAGAAATGGTCAGAGACCTGTAAAAACTTAGGGGAAATGGAGGATCTAACGACGAAAAGATTTATACCTAGCCATCACTCTAGGGAATCAATGAAGATCAAGCATCCCAAAGCGCATGCTATAATACAATGCTTTCTTCATGTGTTATTGTTAATGTGTAAACTAAAAATTAAATGTTTTGTAAGATTAATATGGATACTACCATAACGATTATTATATCTAACTATGAAATCATGTTTTTAAATAACAGTTTTGTAAAAACGAGTAATGTTGATAGATCTTAGATGTATAGATGATCAACACCTGATGGTTTCATTAATCCTGGTTTTGTTGAGGGAGTTCTAGCTTTTATTGACTATACATGTTCTCAACCTGCATATATGGATGGTCCAAAGATCAGATGTCTATGTAAAAAATGCAAACATATTCATTTTCTTCCTATTGATGAAGTCAACCTCCATTTATTAAGAAAATGGATTGTTCCAAATTATTTTGAGTGGATATGACATAGGGAGCTATTAATTTGTAGCACCTCAAGGGGTAATGAAGTAAACTCATTAATAAATTTGGATGGGTTTGAAGGAGGACTAGTTTTATAACAAATAATGTGGAGCCAAATGAAAATCCTTACACCCCAATGGTTTATGATGCAGCTGGTTATACTTTTTGGGCAAATATAGAAAATCTTGAAGAAGAACCAAACCTAAACACAAAAAAGTTTTTTGACTTACTAAAATCAGTTGAATAAGAATTATAGCCAAATTGTGAGACCACGATTTAATTATCTCCAATTGCTTGAATATTGAACATAAAGTTTGAAGAGCATATTTTTTATCGAAATTTGGATAAATTCTTTCTTTGTATAATAAATTATTTCCTTATGATCATACAATGGCTGATAATTTTTACAATATGAAGAAACTTATTAAGGATCTTGGTTTGCAAGTTGAAAAAATTGATTGTTGTAATTTGGGATGTATTTTGTTTTGAGGGAGATGATCTGGAATTACAAAAGTGCAAATTTTGTAGTCAATCTAGGTTCAAGCCTAGAAAGCATACTACTAAACAAAAATTAGTACCTTGGAAGCAGATGTATTATTTCCCACCAACTCAGAGACTTCAAAGACTATATGCCTCTGATGTTACTGCATCTCATATTAGATGACAAAATGAACATTAACAGGAAGATGGAATAATGAACCATCCATTAGATGCACTCGTATAAATGATTTCAATAAAATCCATTCTGAGTTTACAGTCGAAAGTCAAAAATTTAGGTTCGGATTGTCGATAGATGAATTCCAACCTTTTGATCAATCCAGTCAACAATATTCATCATGGTTAATCATAATTACTCCTTATAATTTTTCTCCATATATGTGTATGCATGAGACATATATTTTCTTAACGGTGATTATACTAGGGCCTACAAATCCAAACCTTAAAATTGATGTATTCTTACAACTATTGGTAGCTTAATTGCATTATCTTTGGGAATTTAGTGTGGAGACATATGATGTGTCTCTTAAATAATTATTTTTGTTAAGAACAACTTTGATGTATGCTATTAGTGATTTCCCTACATATGCTATGTTGTTTGGATGGAGCATTGGTATCTGAATTGCATTATCTTCGGGAATTTAGTGTGAAGACATATGATGTGTCTCCTAAACATATATTTTTGTTGAGAACAACTTTGATGTATACTATTAGTGATTTCCCTACATATGTTATGTTGTTTGGATGGAGCATAGTAGGAAAATTGACTTGTCCTTATTGTGGCAATGATTTTAATATATTTTATCTTCCTAATAGGGCCAAGATATATTGGTTTGATAACCACAAGAAATTTCTTCCTCCACATCATCCATTTAGATGTAATAAACAAAGTTCATTAATAATAGGATGGTACAAATACCTACTCCCCTCTCAAAGTTGGTGAAGAGATATTGCAAGAGATTGATGAATTATGGTTGCTGAAAGTTAAAGGACTTGAAGCTGAAGAAGTTAATAGAAGCATTAGTAAAAGCTTGGTTGGAGAAAACAAAATATCTTTTGGGATTTGTCATATTGGAAAACTAATTTAATACGTCATAATCTAGATGTGATGCATATTGAAAAAATATTTTTGGCAATTTGTTCAACACCATAATGAACATTAAAGGGAGGAAAAAGGACAATGCAGAATCACTAGTTGACTTAAAACTTTTTTGTAGAACGGAAGATTTAGATTGTACGGGTAAATATCCAAAAGCATGGTACATTTTGACAAAAAACAAAAGAGATTATGTGAATGGTTAAAAATTCTAAAGTTTTATGATGGTTATGTTCCGAACTTGACAAGGTATGTAGACATAAGGAAGTACAAATTATTTGGGATGAAAAGTGTGATTGTCATGTGTTTATGCAAAGGCTAATTCCAATTTCATTTCGGGAGTTGCAACCGAATAAAATTTGGGAAGCTATAATAGAATTAAGTTTATTTTTTAAAAGCTTAACATTATCTGAAATAAACTTGGCTGAAATGGAAAAACTAGAAAGGAAATTTTCAATCATCTTGTGTAAATTAGAAGGAATTTTTCCTCCAAGCTTCTTTGCTTGTATGGAGCATCTACTCGTACATTTAGCACACAAGGCTAAACTTACAAGTCTAGTTCGATATCGACAGATGTATCTATTTGAGAGGTAATTATAGTTAATATTTAAATAAAAATTATAGCATATTTTAATCATAAAATTGTAATAACCCTATTTGTAATGTAGGTATTTGCATCATTTGAAGAAAAATGTTAAAAACAAGGGTAGAGTTGAAGGTTCAATATGTAATACTTATTTAGTGGAAGAAGTAAGTATATTTTATTCACATTATTTTAAGCTGCTTATGTACACAAGAGAAATAAAAGCTCCTCATAATCACGATGGGGGAGAAATGGGTGATTTTGAAGGTAACTTATCTATTTTCATATATCCTGGATGCCCAACAAAAAGAATGTTAGCAGAAGAAGAAATAGAGGCTACCTATGGTTACATTTTATTGAATTGCCAAGAGGTTCAATCTTTCTTGTAGTAAGTTTAACTTTGAAATTGATTATTTGGTCTTCCAAGGTTAGTGGTGTTCACAACTAAAATATATAATAATAATGCTTTTAGATTATATGAGGAATGGTTACGCGAGCTAATGCCCGACAAAAGACAAGATGATATCAATAAAGAAGTTACAAGACACTTCCTTAATAGTTTAAGAAATATGTAAGTTTTCACTTGCAATAATTGAAATGGTTGAATTATCATATCCAAGCGTTTAAATGACATTATACTATTTAATATCATAAATTTTTTTGATGTAGGCATTAAACAATCCAATAGAGAACTAGTGTATATGTGATCATGTGAAAGGACCTTTGCGAATTGATAAATCGTATCTAATGTATTTTGTTAACGGATACATATTTCATACAAAATATCAAGGTCATAGCATGGAAACAATAAATAGTGGGGTTTGCGTACAAGGAGAATTGATGAATTACAATGGTAAAATTATTGAGATACTTGAAATTGAGTACTCCCGCATTGCCAATAAAATGGAGTGTGATATTTAAGTGTGAATGGTTTGATCCAACTCTACATATTGGAACAAAAGTGCACAACCGATACATTCTAGTTGAAATCAACCAGCAAATAAGATTTAGACAATTTAAACCTTTCGTATTGGCGATGCAAGCGACCCAAGTGTATTATGTCTCTTTTCCCAGCTTAAGATGACATAAGTCAGATTAGCTAGCCTTTGTAAAGTAAAACCTAGAGGTATTTTTGAATTACATGGAAAAGGAGAAAAATAAGAGAATTGAAAGTGAAGTGTTTCAGGAAGATAATCATGAAATAAATGCACATGTAACATATGACGAGAATGAACGTTTGAACGATACAAATGATGAATATGTTGAAATTTCATTTAAAGAGGATGAGGAATCTATAAAGGGCGAGAGATCTAAAGAGGAGCCTGACTTTGATTCTAATTCTTTAGAAAAAGAAGAAGAAGAAGGTTTTGATTTACAATTAAGTGATGATAGCAATTAACTTATTTAAGTAATAGAATATTATATGAATAAATTTATTATGGCATCAAAAATATATTGTTATATTTAATTTATATTTTTATATTAGTGTAATAATTAATAAAATGTAAATTTCAGGTTAAAAATATGTCACAGAAGAGAAAACAGGAAATGTTGCAGCCAAGGGTCAGGTTACCACCATTAGAGGAGCCAGTGCATGTCTAGGTAAAGCATCACATTCTGTAGATGCTACAAAATCAGGTGCTACATATCCAGCCAGTGCACATTTAGATGAGGCATCACCTTCCCCACCTACAGTCCCTGTACAGACATATTGCCTACCTACTGCTACACCATCCAACAATACTACTCCTATACCAGAATCTGAATCTAACTGACAGAGATATCAAGGGTAAATGTTGTGAATGAAGGAGGTGACCTCCAACTTAGACTAAGGGATTTGATGGAAGAATTTACATCACAATTGTCAACAAGCTACGAGTGAAATTATAAAAATTTTGTAATACATGATAACACCATAGGTTCATTGTAGCACCCCACTCTCGCAAGACCCAAACTCGATATCGACGGTGATATCCGAGCCCAAGACCCGCGAGGATAGCATGCTAGAGAAGACATTCCAAAATTTCGTATACATTTTTTTTAAAACAAATCTCGTTAATCACAAATCATTTCAT
>JAOTAZ010000007.1:12081847-12092312 GCA_025629785.1 Erythroxylum oxycarpum | reverse complement strand
AACTTTAAGTGATTTTGAGTTTCGAAAAATTATATGAAAAATTTTTGTAATTATTCTGTTGCACGTGAGAATGAATTCTGCCTTAATTTTGTGATAGTGACAACATCCAAACAGGGATGACAATGGGTTAGGTCGTGACCGGACTACCTCGGTTTTTAAAATAAAATATCAAAATGATATTATTTTGTTATTACCAGTTGGGCTCGGGCTCGGGCTCAGGCTCGAGCTTGAATAGAATTTTTTGAAAAATTGGGCATGAATTTTGATCAACCGAGGCCTGACCAGGCTAGGCCCTATTGCCATCCGTACATCCATTATCTCCTCGATTTCTTCATGTTATTCTACACCTGAAGAACAAGTGTTTTACTAATTTAGGTTCTTCCCTGCATTAAAAAACACATGTTGTTAGTACAAATAACTTATTTTTATCAAAGGTGGCAACTCTTTGCTTCACCAACAACCACATAAAGAACGAGACCTTTAGGCATCACATTTTTACTCCACACCACTCCTTGCCAATCCTTCACCTAACCTCTTCCTTTAAAGATTTGTTCATTTGAAATGTTAATCTATCCATTAGATGAGTCCCCAAGCCAAACATATTCATCCAGTCTCCTTTAGTTGAGTAAATACATGGGCATTATACTTTCCAATTCAATAGGAACATTATCCCATCTATTTGAATTAGTCATTTTACAACCTTTGGGGGCATCACCATGTGTTCTTATATGTACTAAACTGACACTAATAGATGTGAAACTAATTTCCAACCGTTTACCTTAATGTAACACTTTTGTAGGATTTTAACGAAAGAAAAAAGTTGGATGCATAATTAGTTGGAATTGTCCTTATACGCTCCTAAATCAAATTGGGTTGAATATATTCAATGTATATGGGAGAGATAAGGTCCGGAACCGTGAGGTGAGAGATAGACTACAGGTAGCTACTTTTGCCGACAAGTTGAGAGAGACTAGGCTTAGGTGGTTTAGGCATGTGCGCAAGAAGCCTTCTGATGTTTCGATACGAAGCTGTGAGAGAATAACTCTTAGTGAATACAAAAGGAGAAAATGGAGGCCTTACAAGAACTGGAGGGAAGTGATCAAGATGGATTTGTCCACGTTGGTCCTTATTGAGGTAGTGGCTAGAAATCGAAAAGTATGGCGTGATCGGATAAGGGTAAAGGAGTAACCTTTAGTGTTCGCCAAAACAGTATAGTAGTTATGGAGGAGATGTTAGTCGCGATAAGCAAATTTTAGTGTAGGAAGTCCAATTCTTCGTCTGTTCTCCCTTTTCTGAGTGTAATTCTTAGACAAGGCTCACGAGCATTCAAATTGGCTTCCTAGGGCAGGCGTGTGGGGACAGTAGAATTGTCATACCTTCAAGGTCTTTGTGCTCCTATCCTAAATAGAGACAAGTGGAGTAAGACTTTGCAGCGTTTCAGGCACTCGCAGATCTGGAAGCCAGCATGTTTACCCTGTTATTTGTTTTTTCATCTATTTAAGTATGTATTGTAATTTTTATTTACTTAATAATTTATCTTGTTAATTTTACCTATTTTCTCTGTCACCTGCAACACTCTTAAATTGTTTCATTTGCATGTGGGTCTACCGGAACAACCTCTCTATTACGTAGGGGTAAGTTGCGTACTACCAGACCTCCCGAGACCCTGCTTCATTACGAAATTTTAAACTGAGTGTGATGATGATGATATTCAATATATATAGGAGTGAGTTTAAGAAATTTGTTTGGTTCAATTGTGTACTAGTTAATAGGAAAAGAAGACTTTAATCATAGTCTAAGGGGGTGCTTTGCCATTTGGGATGACATGGGAAAAAAGGAATGAATAATGAATGAACAAAGATGGTTGATAATATATTATGATTGGATGAACAATATTTTTATATCTTCTTTTGGGACAATACTCCATACCCTCTAATATCCATTTTTATTCCTCACTATATTCATTATAATTCTCACTACCATTTTCTCAAATGAACCATGCACATCCTAAATCTAGGCAGGGCACTTGGCAACTACATAAGTTTGGTTAGAGATATTGCACAAGCTAGGGATGTTGTTGTTGCTCAATTGGAGTCATCAAGAATATGGTATTTGTTTTCCATAGAGGTGGTGTAATTAGGCGTGGGAGAAACTATTTGAGCTTAGGAATTTTATTCACAGATCAGGTAAGTTCTTTGCAATTCTTTTTAAGGCTGTGTTTAGTTGGACGTAAGATTTTTAATGAAATGGAGTAGTTTACAATAGAATGGAATATAAATGGATGTAAATTAGAAGCTTGTTATTTGGGAGGGATGGAAGGGTTCATAATGTAATATAGTGAAATGTTTTTTGAAAAAAAGGTTCATAATGTAACGTAGTGAAATATTATTTACCATTTTACATTCCATCTTCAACCTCTCAAATTAGAGGTAACTTCTTTTTACTGTTTAGGATAAAATATGATATAATGTGAAACCCTCTCTTTTCATCATATTCTACTCCTTTTTATCGTATACTCTCTTCTTAAAGGATGAAATAATATTACATTACATTTCATTCAATTAATAACCATCCAACTAAACATCCGCTAAGTTCTTTGAAATTATTATCACGGACAGCAGAACATGTGAATATTAACTTGATCTAATTTGATTTATAATATACCTAAAAACTAATAATTAATTGCACTAATTAAGATTTTGATATGACAAGGGGATCAGATCACCTGTTCCATAATTGCTGTGTCAGTGTTCTATTGTATCTGGTCCATACATTTATATGGGACTCATAAAAATAAATGAACCAGATACAATAGAACAGCATTGGTACAGCAATTATAGAACAGATGATTTCATTTGTACGAGAAGTAGTTCAATTCTTAATGAATTGATTCGCATATCCGTAGGAACACTTTGACATGTCAATTCTTCACGTTTTATTTTTTAAGGCGCGCAGACTACTTTTTCTTGGATACGATGCATTATTACAAATCAAATTCGGTAGTAAGAATCGCCTTTTTGGATTCTTGTCCGTGTACCATAAAGTTTTCGGATGACTTTAATAATTAGATTAGAGGAAAAGAACAAGGCCTAGAATTGAGACTTAGTCTAAGTTCTAGATTGCTACTGATACTCTTCCGTAAATAGAGGAAAATTAGGAAAAAAATAAATCTAAGGTAAATAATATTGATAAAGTTAGTGACAAATAAATAATATTAAAAATAACAAGTATAAATATAAAGTATAAGTGATGAAATTTAGATTGAAGTCGCAAATAAATTTAGATTACAAGTTGTTATTTCTTAAATCATAATTTAAAAATTGATGTACAAGATAATTTTTAGATCACGATCTTAAGAAAAATTTTAGATGAACTATTTTATTTTGAAACATTAAATACCGTTCTCAAATAGATTATATATTATAGTTTTGTACATTGATAAAAAATTGTTAAGTGACCGTTTTATCACAATAGCTTAAGTTATTATATGAGGTCAACTTAATTAGTTTTATATATTTACTAAAACATTCCTTCAAGTGAAAGTCCATTAAGATTGAAACTTACACAAGCTTATTATATCTTGTGCTGAATAATAGGTGAGTGGTAGGATTTGAACTCACAATTAATTGATCACAAAGACTTTTATACTATATTAATTAACCATTTTATTACAATAACTTAAATTGTTAAATGAGATCAACTTAATTAGTTTTATAAATTTACTAAAAAAAACGCATGAGATTTGGACGGAATTAAAAGCTAAGGACAGTAGCTTTGATATTAGAATAGGAGAAGTAAGGGAGGAGCATCCGCTCATTCATCACGTAAGCAACTTTAGGCGCAGACACACAGAGAGAGAAAAGGACGTGTACAGCTTAGGAAAATTTGTCCCATTTGCAATAAAACCATGCATGTCTGCGAGCCTCACGTGGGGTCAAGAGAATGGTGAGGAGTGACGGATACGTGTATATATTGCAAAAGAGAAAGCAGCAAAGAATAATTGATGGGCCAAACCCTGTCTGGTGCTGCCAATGCCATATAAGTCATGGAGAAGGATTTATGAGTGGGGAACAGCCAATTCCATGCTCACAAGTATGGGGACATGTGAGTCCTCGACCCAGGCCCTGCTCCTTTTGAACTCTTTCTCAAGTTCTTTTTGTTCTCCAAAACGCAGCTGGTCCCAGATCTTGGAATAGTCAATACCCACCATGTCTTTTAATCATTATTATCTTAAATATTCAATCATTAAACCAGGCTTCTAAGTAATCATTAAACCAGTCTGCTAAGTAAACGGGCTCTTTTGTTATTGAATCTTGTGACCCACTGATAATTAAAAGTTCTAATTTTGGAAACACAAGTTATCAATTGTGCTGGTGGTGGGCGCATAGTGTCTCGTGAAAATGGATTAGTCTCAGCTACAAACAGAGCAACGAAGGCATGTCATGTGCTTTCACCGCTTCTTGCAACATCAGGGGCCTTTTGATTTTCCTATGAATTTTATCTCTTTAACAAACATACAAACAGTCTGAATATTAAGGTCTATTTCATATATATATATATAAACAATTGACTGATGCCCAATGGTCAATGCCAAAACAGGGTAAAACACGTAACCTCTCTTTGTATCATCTTCACTAGGAAATGCTATGAATGAAAACTTTGACCCGTCATTGTACTTAACCTTTCAATCACTAATTAACCCAATAGAAGGAAAATTTGAATTGTGAATCAAGGCTTGAATTTTTTATTACATAGCTTAAAGTTTGTATCTTTCCTATTCAATAGGAAAAACAGTTAGTTGTGTCGGTAGCCAAATGGTTAACAAATGAGGTTTTGCCTGTTCTGTTGTGCCTCTAAGTGTAAATATTATCCATATATTTATATAACTTATATAAATTTTATATAAATATATGGATAAGATTTAATAGAATATGAAATGAACATTATAATCAGAATAAGAAATCTAATCCTCTAAACCGGCAGGCGGATGTCTCGTAGAATCTCTTCTACTTCAGTCTAGGGTTAGACTCTTTAGAATTTCGTGTCAGAAGCCTAGGCAGTAAAATGTTATGTAACGTTTCATTTTGAATTCTTAATTTATTTAAAATAACATATAATTGTGAAATATTACTTGTTTTTAAAATTTTATTAAATATATTTGAATTAGTAGTTACAGAATTTTTAATTATAAAAATAAACAATCTTTAATTTGATTTTAAAATAACAATTTAAAAATGAGTTACGTAAGGGCCTAAATTTACAGTTTAGGTAACAATGAAAAAGAAAGATCACGAGGATTAAATTTGTATTGTGTAGCAATTTGTCTTTACCTGGGAACATGATGAAGTGGAATTGTCAAAAATGACAGCAAGACTGCTGGTACTTCCTAACAGAATGACACATATATTGCTTAAACAGAAGCAACCATAGTTCCCTTTAAGTAATTAAAAAGCCACGAAATAAGTGTTGAAGTTGTGTGCCTTCAGAAACCACATGCTCTTAAACCAGAAAGGAAGTGAACAGTCATTTCAATATCCACCTAACGGGTAAATTTATACTTGGAAGATATCTGTCTTTTCACTGTGCTTTTACCCTTACTATCCATCAGTAGTTTTTTAATTCCTACAACAGCTGGTGTAAAGCTTTCATTAATTTGGAGTTGATAGTCAGATTAGGAGTAATGCTTTGGTTTCACTATAGCAGACCTTGACGTCTCCTACATTGCCTAAAACCTCGGCTGATATAAAAAGTTTCTCTTTGCACTGTCATAGAGATGGACACATGAAATCTAACAAAGGCAATGCAACATGTCATCCATGTACCACCAAAGGCGATGATTGTTCTAAGTTGAGGAGGACAGTTGCAAGCAAATTAAAGGAGGACAGGAAAACAGGAACAGAAAGCTACTTTGAGAAATTCCCTCTCACCAAATATATATAGACAAATCTAAAAATTCTAACTTCAGTTGTTTTCTATAGCAATTTTACGCAGGTGAATTAAAGCCTGCCAATCCTTAAAGGCAGGACAAATATTTATATAGTTGTGAAGGCTAAATGAGGCAGTGAGATGTCCTCTTTGTAGGCCTATTTAAAAAACGGGTGTTATATTCTCACTAGTTTTGTGGACTGCGCCAATCTGCCCCTTGCATTTATATGCAACCCTTTTATTAATGGCTAAGTTCAGAGCAGTAAAGATGGATAAGAGGTTTACTTGTGGAACCCAATGTCTAAGTGTAACAACTCACGTCCTTTCAAATATAAGAAACTTAGTTACTTATGCCTTTTGTAAGGATAGAATTCCACTCTTTGACAGCTTCTAGCTGTCTTCTGCAATTTAAAGACGGGGAATTAATGGGTGTTATTTTAGATTTTCAGGTGGTGAGACTTATCCTAGGCATTTAAGATAAAGCAGGCAGCTTTCAACATGCATGTGAGATGAGTATTTCTGTTCTTTGTGCGAAGAAAACCATTTTGGGTCAGATATTTAAAGACCGTAAGCTGCTGGTTGTAGGAGTCTTAACACAACCTCTTAAGTGCCTATTTAAGGCGCCAACGTTCTCCTGTTAGTAGCTCTCCACAAGTATACTCAACTTCTCTACTAACTTTTCCTTCTCTTGCATACGGCTATGGAGTCTTCCAAAATCTTTGGAAGCAAAGAAGAGTGTAACAGCTGTGAATCAGGGTGGACTATGTACATTGGTTCCCCAATATATGGTGATGATGTTGATGCATGCAGTGATGAAGCAGCCTACAAAAATGAAGGGAATCATAGAAACTACAATCACGCAGATGAAAGTGACGATTCTATGGCTTCCGATGCTTCTTCTGGCCCAAGTCACCAAGGCACGGCTCATTTCAAGCACCAAGAAGCTGAGGTTGAAGGCAATAGCTTTGATAGGAAAGCTAAGAAATCGATGGTGTTCAAGGAAAAGGCTAAAGGTAGGAGAAGCGATGAGATGGTGGAAGTAGCAAAAAGGGTCAATCCCGCCACTCAGAATGGTTCCAAGGTAAGAAAGAACAACAGGATGGGGAAAAGAATGTAAAAGTTTATGTTTCTGTTCATTTCTTGTTTTTCAGTGTCCAAGCATGGAATGATTATGTAGTCCAGATAGCACCCCCAAAAAAAAAAAAAAAGAAAGGTTCAAAGGAACTTCAACCTTTGATTGTGCTAGCTAGCTATCTGTTTTGGACTTTCTGATGTATGAGTTCAATCATGAAATGTAATGATATCAACTTCCTACCAATATTAGATGTGAACTTATATATTTGGTATACACAGAGAAAGTACCTAACTAAAAATGTTTTTAGACAATAGCAGCATGATTGTACTCAGTCTCATGCCTAGGACTTGGCAGTATCTGCTACAAATAGTTGTTATTTTTCTCCAGTATGATTATAGGGTGTTCAATGACAATCTGCTATTTTTAGTATAGATGATGCCATGGTACTGGTATTCTTGACAAAAGTTCTTCTTTCTTAACCATTATTACCACAGTAATTCATACTCATTTAATCGGTTATGCATCTGTAATACCTAGTTAGAGGAACATAGTAACTCTCTGTTCATCATGTTTTGGCAATGAACACATACCATGGTATGTGGAAGCAAGTAAATGCAGAAGGACCTAAACGATATCAGAGAAACGACAGTGAACAGCCAGAGTTGCCTAGCGAATCACTCAACGGACGTATGGTAATAACAATACTACGTTATGCTAGGAACTAGGAAGGCTTCACTACGAAGTGTGACATAATGCATCCGTACTAGCAAAGTCAGATTGAGACTGTACTAGTGCTCTTAGCATTTACTACCTAAAGACCTCCTTACATATATATATCTCTTCAGGGACAGAGAAACATAATGTTATTTGTCCTATTCCAAGCAGATTCTGGTTAAGAACCGATGGATCTTCGCGCAATGAACAGCCAAAGTCCTCCTGAGTTGTATTGATGGTATTCTGCAGGTTTCAGCAGCAAAAAGAATAGCCACGGGTTAAACCAACTCTAGTGACTCATTTTCTTTGTCAGCAAAATGCTGCTCTGAATAAATGATTATGGTTTTAGCAATAACTATAGGATTACCAGTTTTCCAAGACACTAGAACAGGCAAAAGAGAAAGTGAAGAGGAAAGTTTTTTATGACAAATAGTAATAAATTGAAAGGGAACAAATTCTTAGTTCATGGATGAACCGAGAAAGAAGTCCATAAAACATCTACTAGCAGTTAGTAATACGGATAAATGGCTAGAACCTGGTAGACGTGGTGGGGCAATATTGCCATGCACGCGGCGCGACGGAGACTTTGGTAATTTGGCTTAAGATTTTGACAAAACTCTACAGCCTGTTGGCCCAACTTATATATATAATAATGATCGTTGCATGGAAATTCAAGCTCTTGAGAGTCCAACTGCAATATATTTTTGGTAGTCGTCTTTTCTCTGTCAGTTTAGTTGTATATTAGATGAATTCTTAAAAATGATAAATTATTTAGTGAGAGTTGAATCCCTTACCACATTATAAATAGCCTGTTTAGACCCCCACCTCGTCTGCAACTGCAGACTTTTGTGCCTATTTCAGCTTTCTGCAGTTTTAATCTTCCTAGGACATGATGTTTGATACAAGAGCAGAGTATTGTTTAAACAGCACGTCAAACAGTATATCATATATGGAGAGCTATAATTAACCATGTGCGGGGTAGTTTGGGAGCTACCACTTACTGGTTATAGCTGATAACGACTAGCTAGTTGGTGATATTAGTTATAACTGTAATTGGAGATATAATTAATCACAAGTGCATTGAAGGGATAACTTCCAAGCATAGTTTTGATCTTGCAGTCATAGTAGATACACACAGCTGAAGACAATAGCAAGTGTAAACGAGCAGCTGCAGACCCAGTAGTACAGGGCATGCATGTGACCACTTGTTCAATTATATCTTTTCCCATTTCGTTTTCATGCTTCAAACTCCCAATTCCATTAGTGGGGGACATAAATCATCACAATCCCATGGGTGTGACCAAGTCGTTTTCATTTGGAAAACGACTTCGATCTAGTTCCTACAAGAGGAATCACATGTCCCGGATTTCATATAGAGCTCGGCTTGCTGTGCCTTATGGGGGATATTCTTAAATGTAACAGTCTCAAAAGTCCGCCTGAAATGTGTAACAGAAGAGGAAAGTCCGTGAATGATTAGTACTGATGAAACCAACAAAATGTAATTGGTGTCTGATATAGTTACTTCTCGACCAACCTGTATACATGTGAATTACTCGCTTGTTAGTTATCTAAAGTTCATCAGTATACATGTTCAGGAATGAGTATTGTAAGAACTTCAAATATATAAAAGTTTTAAATTCTACTCCAACACCTATTTCTTTACGGTTGATTTGCAAATAACGAAAATTCGATTCATAAAAGCTTGCAAGAACTTGAAGTCATTCTCAATGCAACGTACGTGATTAATTTTCCTAAGTAGATCTCTTTGAGCACCAAAAGCTGCGTGAATAAGATAATGATCGACAAATAGGCTCCCCAGCTGTATGTGCGAAATTGGAAGTTGGAAGGCAAGGAAAGGCAGCCCTCATTAGGAGCTTGGGGAATAGGGAACTTGAGGTCCCAATTCTAAATGCTTCTGTCTGTGGAAGGTGTATGTGACGAGAGTTATGAATGTGTAACATCAAGAAGGAGAAGACTCTCTTGAGAGCTTCTGTGGAAAAGATTTGAGGACTGCAGTTTTCTTACTCTCTAGCACTAACAAGTATGCGGTCGGTGTTCCACCATACGTGCTTTGTTGCAATACGCACAATTTCCTTTTAAGAAAAAAGATATATAGTGTTTTGACGGCTTTTTGTGATAGTAATAATTAATATAAATAATATTATAAATTATTTACTTATTCTATACCATAATGACTACTAAATTGATGACAATGTAATTAACTTTTTTAATGTTCAGTTTTATTGATTCTTAAATTAAAAATTACTATTTCAATTTCAATTCGTACAATTAAAATCATAATTTCAATGTGTCAAATTATATCAATATTTAGTAATTTAGCAAAAGCTAAAAAATATTTAAAATTTAAATCCCCCTTACTTATATCTATTTTAACATTAAACGTCAAACCCCATCTTCCCTTAAATTGTTCCCTTTTTATCTCATACTACAACATAATAGACTATTAGCCATGTATTTTCTTTGGTGAAAAATTGAAAATTGTCGTTAAATGTAGACTTTTGGAGACGATTTCAAAATTCGCTACACAATGTTGTGGTTTTGGGGAAAAGAAAATTTTTTTCAGCTAAACCTTTATTTCGTCACCAAAGTTGATATCAAAGAATTTATAATTAATTATCTTAATTTGATAATTTTTTAATGGTAAGTGTGCTTAATAATCCTAAGGTTAATTATAATTGACATTTATATATGATTTTTCATATTTTTTTTCATCTTCCTTCTTTATAAACT
>JAOTAZ010000007.1:12062859-12081747 GCA_025629785.1 Erythroxylum oxycarpum | reverse complement strand
AGAGGATGAAACCAAAACATACGAATATTGCAAATAAGAAAATCATAAAGTATCGACCAGAAGGGGCAGTCTCCTCTTCTAGTTCGCTCATCCGAGGTGGAGGGCAAATCAATAACGACTTGGCCGAGGCCCCCCCTCCATATCCCCTAAGTAGTTGATCAAATTCATACCGACCGAGTGCCTTTATTCTACCGACTGTCTCCTGCTCCTCTCTACTAAGGAACATACTCGAAAGGTCGTTCCACAGCTCGGCCAGCGGATATCTCCATGGCTTGGCTTCGAAAAGGGACCCAGGAGACCTCACAAAGAAATACTTTGTCCGCCACGACTGAACCTTTGAGGTCGTCCTAGCAGGACGGTAGCGTGCATCCCTGTACTGAAGACTAGGGATCCCGGCCCCAGTACTTGAGCTTTGGTTCATCCTTAAAAAGTAGCGCAGGATGTCGACCAACGGAGGGCAACCGAACTGATGGCACAATAAGGCCAGGCCGTTCATAAATCTCCAGCCGTTCGGAGGAATTTGACTCGGCCTCAGCTGATAAGCGCGACACACCTCATCAATCACCGGGGCGAACGGGAGCTTCATGCCACCAACTGCAAAGAAGCTGTCTGAAACAGAAAAGTAACCCCCCGGATTGCTATAAATTCTTTCACTTACGAAGGCAAGCCTGGGCCCCCACGTCGTTGAAATGTCATGTCGGAGGACCGACTGGTGTAGTTCTATCGCGATCATCGTCGATGGTTCACTGGGGGCATTTTCAACAATCTGTCCGTCCTTTCGGGCATTCACCCCAATCTCCTCCGTTTTTTCCGCCTCAGCCGGCTCGTTCCCACCAGCCTCAGGCGCCTCCACCACTTCCGCCGCTACCCCCAGTGGCCTAACCTTTAAGGCCTTTTCGGCAGATTTCTCCTCTGGCCTAACCTCCCCTCTAGAGCTAGTCGACGACATGATCATAAACGGAAAATCTAAGGGATAAGGAGGGAAAATGGACGTACCTAGTTGAGAATGGAGGTTTGTAGACGGAGATGAAAAAGGTATTCTGGTGACTGCAAAGAGCGGTAGAAGCGAAAATCCAGAAATCAAAAGTCAGGAAGCAAATGCGTGAAACAAAAGAAGAGGATGACCATCGGGCTCGCAATTTATAGTATCGACTGAATGGGAGTACCAATCGATGACAGAAGCGCGGCGCAATCTTAGCCATGGTAAAACACGTGGCAGAATCCGCGTAGCGGTCAGTTAGGTTTGTCGAAAACTAGGAGCGGCGTGACAGTTGAAGGGACATACATGATAGGGTGTGACAGCGTATGTCAGCTACGCGAGGCAGTTAAACGGGCGTATCGTTTAAAATCTTCAACGGCGCTTCGTAGATACGAATCGTCCGCAGATACAAATCGTCGAGTCATAACCAAATCTACCATCGAGGCTAGACCGCCCTCATCGGACACGCGCCGAGCTCTCAACCCGCATTACCGAGCGCGGGCTGACCTTTCTTATGTCTTAGCAGCCCGACCAATCGACAGCCAATCGACAGCCCGACCAATCGACCCAACGACCTGGCAGCGAGTACATCCACCAACGAGCCGCACAATCCTCATGTACTTCTTCAACCCTTCTCTTCAGTTAGAGTCGAGGAGTGGGGAGGGGGCTTATGGTCGGGTCGGCCTAATAAGGCCCGGCCTAGGAGGGCCCAACTTTAAGCCCATGCGCTGACGGCCCGGTAGTAAGAGATTGACTTCCATGCAAACGCAATGACTTACGTGAAGACCTAAACCTAATAGCAACCTACGGTATATATAAGGTACTGATCAACCGTGATTGAGGTATGAACTCATAACCCTAGTCGTCTCTTCGTTTTAAAAAACCTAAATTCTCTCAAAAGACTGACTTGAGCGTCGGAGGGGCCTTCCGGGAAACAATCCCTGGAGAGTTTTTGTCTGTTTTGCAGGTATCACTTAGTCGAGGTTTCACGAGATCATGGATCAGAATGATAATATTCCAGTCCAGCAAAATCTGGCCGAACCATAATTTAAAAAGAATAAAAATTATTTTATAAATTTAAAAAATTACTCAAAATAATACATGATATTAGTATCACACCAAAATTTAATCCAATACTAAATACTGATACTGGTATTGCATTAAAATTCAATTCAGTACTAAATTTGGTACGGTACTGTATCTCTAAAAAATGAAAAGCGACTCAAAGAAGTTTACGTGTTTGAGTTGAGGCTGAGCAATTGAAATTGGTTATTTTATGACGTGCACAAAACTTGACCTTTTGTCATCGATGGGCCTTTGCCACTTTGCCAGTCTCTTCTCTTCTCTTCTTCTCCTTTTCTCTCTCACTCCACCTGTTCAGTTGAGTCGTTGATTTAAATAACATACATGTCGAAGTTACTGCTGCTTCACGCTCCTCACTTCACTCCTCTCCGCTCCCGCGCCATTGCTTCTGTCCTCTCAAAGCCCCACTTATCCTTCACTCTCCTTTCCTCTGACCTCCGTCACCACCACCACCACCGCCTCCTTATCCCCAATTCACCCTCTCCCTTTTTTCCCGTTCCGTGCTTGCTTCACCGCAGAACCTTCTCTCTTCACGCTTTCGACTCCTCCACCTCCGAAGAAGAGAAAGCGAAAGCGAGTGTAGAATCTGAAGCTAAACAAAATGAAAATGATGAGAGGAGTTCTGATGGGGATTATCCAAGCGGTGATTTTCAGTTTAGAGAATTCGGAGCTTGGGAACGTTTTCTTGTTAAGCTTCGAATGCTCGTCGCCTTCCCTTGGGAACGGGTTCGTAAAGGCAGTGTCTTGACTATGAAACTTCGAGGCCAGGTTTTTTTCTTTCTTTTTTCCCCCTACTTCTTTCACAGTTGGAACTGCCACTGTATCACTTACAGAGTGTTTGATTCTCTAATTTTTCTGAGTTTTGTTGCGGTTCAATGTCAGATAAGTGATCAGCTAAAGAGCAGGTTCTCTTCGGCCCTATCTCTGCCTCAAATTTGCGAGAATCTTGTTAAAGCTGCATATGATCCTCGTATTTCTGGTGTTTATCTCCACATTGAGTCCTTGAATTGTGGATGGGCTAAAGTCGAGGAAATTCGGAGGCACATTCTGAATTTCAAGAAATCAGGTGAAAGACAAGAATAAGTTATAAATATTTTCTAATTTAATTCCCCAGTTGTTAGCTGCAATAAATATTTTTTCTCCCATTTGTATGCAATTCTTTTCGAAATATAACAACCGGTGTTTTATGCATTGAAGCTCCATGCAATGCCTGGTGGGCATTCATTAATGAGTGCGTTTGCCCACATTTGTGTTAGAATATGGTGTTCATCATCTTGTTACTACTTAAGCTTTTCTTCCATGTATATGATATTTGGGCATTTATCAGTTTCCTGTGTGAAGATGTCTTGCATTGTGATGAGATATTGTTTTCTAGGATCAGTTTTTTTTTTTCGTGCATTATTTCAGTCAACTACTTCTGGATGTGTAGATCATCGAAATCTTTTACGATATGTAAGATTTTTTTGGTTCTGAATATAAACATTTTTCAACTTCATAAATATATATGCCAGTCTTTATCAATGGGTGGACCGTGGAAAAATATGAGTACTACTCTGCGAATGGCCAATAGCTGACAGACATACTCCTGCAACAACTATAACAAAAATGATTTTATGTTCCATGGTGCTGCTAGGTAAATTCATCATTGGATATGTCCCTGCTTGTAGAGAGAAAGAATATTATCTTGCCTGTGCCTGTGATGAGCTATATGCCCCGCCAAGTGCTTATTTTTCTCTGTATGGATTGACTGTTCAAGCATCTTTTCTTCGAGGTTAGTAAAACGAGCTTTTCTTCTTCTTTTTTTGTTTTATTTTTACATTTCCCAAATGTTGGAGACATGATGGAAGTCTGCGGTGATCTTCAAGTTGGGAAAGGTTGAAACCAGTTGTTTTCAGTGAACTGATCATATGCTGCTGAAAATGATTTAAATCTGCTGCATCTTGTCATTTTTCCGCTTAAACATAGGTCCATAGCTTCATTGCTGGAAGGCTATCATTTGAAAAAGCGTATCGTCTTATTACTGTTTGATCACTTAATCAAAAGTGGGTTTATGTTGATCACAAGATTACTCTTGTCAATTAACTGCCCTTTGAGCAGGAAATTTGTATTTTCTGGTTGAAATATTTTTTCTTCATCATATAGTATGAGTCATTCAGCTAGCTTGCTACGGTGTGTATATTACTGTCTCCCTGCTGGCATGCCATTACTTGAAGTGTCACTTGAATAAATGGATTAGTAGTCATTGGATATCTGATCTTCATGCTGGAGTTTATCTTGGATTATGATAAATAATTCATTAGTGCTTTGAAAATGATCATAAAGATGGAAAGAACTAGGACCGTTGAAATTGTGGTCACTGAAAACAAAAGTTAGTTGTATGCTCTCACAAAATTCCAGTTCTGAAGTGAAGTTTCATCTTGGTGTGAGCTATGATGATGGAAGCTTTTGATAAATTAGATGCTTATAAATTGCTATTAGGTTCTAAGATTCTATTATAAGTCAGATGTTGCAGAAGTGTTGACAGACCGTTTTTTAATTTTCTTAGAAACTAATTGAAAGGAATTTGACCATCAAATATCAAGAGCTAAGATTTCATTGCTGAGAAATGATCCTTAAAATATGCAATCCATGGTGTTTGCATTTACTCTTCATCTTCTGGGACTGCTCCCGAATACTTGTGCACCTTGTAATTCTTCTAATCTGTTTTTGCTCCTGAGGTGCTCCCATACATCCATTCTGCAATGACAGTCATGTTTAGAGTAAATTTTCTTTACTGTACTTTCCACTCTCTCAAAATTTTTGTCATATGAAGATTGTGACGCACATTTGCAGCTGATCCTCATTACACAATCATTCTGTAGGTGTTTTGGAGAATGTTGGAATTGAACCAGAAGTGCAAAGGATTGGTAAATATAAAAGTGCTGGAGATCAACTAACACGCAAAACTATGTCAGAAGAGAATTGTGAAATGCTGACTGCAATACTTGATAATATCTATGGGAATTGGCTGGATAAAGTTTCTTCCACAAAAGGTTCTTCTTATCTTAGTCTTTTCCTTGATCCCATAATATGTGAGATTTACTGGCTTCTTCAAATTTTTGCAGGGAAAAAAAGAGAGGATATGGAGAATTTCATCAATGGAGGAGTTTATGAAGTAGAAAAACTAAAAGAAGAGGGGTTTATAACAAAAATACAATATGATGATGAGGTACACAAAATTTTTTCCTAGGTCTTTCAGAAGTGCGATGTGTTTTCAATATGAGTTAGTCTCTGTTAAACCAAAAAGAGTTTCCGAAAATTTAAAGTGTGAAAATGCAGTTTTACACTAATGGTTGGTACATTTTTCTCTGCACTCCCAACAGTGTTATGCTTTGTGCCCAGTGAGAACTTATATATTCTGTGATAATTGAAGTTCTTGTAAACTTTTCTATACCTTGAAACTGCATGGTAAAGCATGTGACTATATTTTACATTTGACAAGTCTGCCCAGCTGGATAGGAAATGCTTGGTTAAGTTTATACAAGAAGCTTTTGTTTCATGTTAATTCTAGAATCTTAAAGAAACTTACTTCATGCAGATTATCTCAATGTTGAAACAAAAACTGGGTGTCCAAAAGGAAAAAATTCTGCCTATGGTTGACTATAGGTATTTCTGCATTTGTATAGCTTCTATTGCATGCAAGTCAGCTAGGGGATCATTTTAGTTCCCTGACAATTTTATTGCCCCAATATTTGTGACCAGCGGAAATTAAAAATTGGATCTTCCAGCTTTATTTTTGTCAATGCAGTTGTTCTTGAATCGTACTCAAGGTCTTATGCTAATGCTGACTGTTTTTCAACCTTGTCTAATATTTCTATTTTTGTTTTTGAATAATAAAACGTGCATAACTGCTGATATGACATCCAAATATCTCAGGCAAACATTGATTCTTGATGCAATATCCTCATTCATTAACTTTTATATCTGTAGTTTTCTCAATTACTAAGTTGCAGTCTATGTATTTTTGTGAAGTCTGCACTTAGAACAAAGTTTATGTAACCTGTACTATTGGTCAAATGCCCTTACTTTTTAACATTAGAGAATCTGTTGCTTTATGACCACAAAACTGTTGCGGATCTTGTACTTGTTCTTGTTTATGCTTAATATATGATAATCACTTTGTATTTCTAAATGTGATCTCTTGTATCTGTAAAGATGTGGATGTAAAACCTAAATTATTTTTTTCATCCCTTACTGTATATGCAGGAAATATTCACGAGTTAGGAACTGGACTCTTGGTTTAACGGGCAGCAAAGACCTAGTAGCTGTGATCAGAGCCTCTGGTAGCATTACACGTGTTCGGGGTCCTTTAAGTTTCCCTGGTTCTGGTATCATTGCAGAACAATTAATTGAGAAGATTCGAAGTGTCAGAGGTTAGAATCTTTCTTCTCGGCTAACTCATTTCCTTTCTGTTTATCGTGAATTGTGATGCAAAGTGCAAATTCTCCACATACTTGAATGTTGTTATTTAAGCAAGGATGGCATTTTTCTTTCTTTTTATTTTTCCTTCTCTCTTTCCTAGCATAGATTCATGTTTCTGGATACATATTCCACATTGGAAAATGAGCTTTTCAGTTGTTTGGGTAACTTGTGTGGGTAAAGTTTAGGTATATGGATGTTGATCGAGCCCAAAGTTTGTGCAAATGTATAGAATTCAGATTTTGTCCAAGGGAAGAAAATGCCACCTATATTTTAACAATTCCAATCCTTTCTTGAATTAAGCAACAAGGCAATGCGATCAATCTGAATTCTTATAACAGGTACATCTTTCTTACATTCAAAAAAATAGTGTTATACAGTCATAGGGAATTGGATTCTCAACAGTTAAGCATATAAAATTAGGCCATCATGGCATGTCAGCTTTGGAATTAATTATTCTGAGTTTCTTTTTGGGTTACCGATTATACATCAAGCTAATGCCGGACTGTCAATTAGAGTCAGTTAAATATGGGTTAGATCCAAATGGTCTTTAATTACTCTATTTAGGTTATAGTAGACTAGTAGTATTAGAAAGATTTAGATTGTGTGCTTAACTAATAATTAGTTTTATATCTAGCTTAGAAGGAATTAGCCAAAACATTGAAAATCGAGGGGTTAGCTTCATTACTACTTTGCAGTAAAACTTCTTTGTCCGTTGTGTCTTCATGTCTTTGACCTAAGCTTCAATCACTTATTTCATTCTGAATTCTGCTATTACCCTTATTCTCATCAAACCATAGAAAACATAACCCCAAAAAGGTAAAGAAAGTGGTTAAAAGCATCTCTACATCCTGCATTTTTTCTTTGCCACATTAACTGCTATATCTTTACAGCTAGAAGCGTACCATTTCTTTTCTGTGCTTTGGTGCTTTTCATTCACTTCATTGTTTTAATTCCTTTAAACTTTTGCTAGAATCAAAAAGATATAAAGCTGCCATTATTCGAATTGACAGTCCTGGGGGTGATGCCCTTGCTTCTGATTTGTAAGTTTGCTACAATTGAATCTTTATGTTACAGTTTTAATTCTTTTTCCCTTTTCTTCTTCCATTTGAGGTGTAAATATTGTAATTATAATAATTTGACATTGTTGCTGAGTTATGACACTCATTTGAAAGTTTGATCTCAGTGACATTATGTCATAAATGTCATCTTGTAGTTAGAATCAATCGCTCTTTCCTTTTATTTAATGCAAGGATTTGGAAACTTGTAGAACACACATCTTTGGTAGCGGTGTCTTTGTTAGAAAAACACTTTTTTGTCTCCATAGGAAAGGATCGCCTGAATGTCAGATTCAGTTTTTTGTTGAACAACATTGTTTTTGTATGATGGTCTTGTCCTGACCACCATTTCATAAGAACTAAACAATGCTGCTGACAGCTGTTGAAAGGAATATGGGCTTATTTACCCACTTAATGTGTTCGCCATGCCTTATCCTTCTAGAATCTCATATTGGGTTGTCCATTTCAATCAACTCTATGCTAGCATTTCCAAGCCTCTTATGCCATATCAAATAGGTAAACAAATAATTGCATCTTTGGTAGCTGTTGAGTTTGGTTTGAATTGGCAGCTTACCGCCAAAAGTCATGCACTATTTGTTAACATGTATTTGCAGAGGAACATACACAATGAGTATGAGATGATGTCTTACTAAATTATGATGTCTACTGATTTGATAAGTATATTGAGCCCTTCAAGTTATCATGTACAGAATGTGGAGGGAGATCAGACTTTTGGCTGAATCGAAACCTGTTATTGCATCAATGTCTGATGTAGCAGCAAGTGGAGGATACTATATGGCAATGGCTGCAGGGACCATTGTTGCAGAAAACTTAACTTTAACTGGTTCAATTGGAGTTGTTACAGGTGAACCTAATATCAAACGTTAAGTTAAGTATAACTAAAAGATATGTGAAAACTACTAGATAATATTCTCTTCCTTTCCCTAGATCCAGTAGGAACAATGGTCTGTATTTGGTTTGGTTTTCTTTTAGAAAATCCTCACTGTACTTGAGCTTAGAGTTGCTGATATAGAGCACAACCATGACAACAATTTGGGGACAATGTGGAAGTTTAAATTACTACTTATTAGACCTTGATAAATTATCCGTGTTCATGGTCCTCATAATTGTCTCTTGTAGGGAAGTTTAACCTGGGGAAACTGTATGAGAAGCTTGGCTTTAACAAGGAGATTCTGTCAAGAGGTAAATATGCTGAGCTCCTTGCAGCCGAACAACGGCCTTTGAGGTAGGAGGTCTTGTTCTCTTTCATCTAACCCTTCATATTATTTTGCTAGTCTTTTAAAAACAGAAATTTGGGTCCATCTTTACAAGATAGATTGAGATAAAATTCATTTTACATGTTTCATTGACTTCACTTACAGAGGCAAGAGCAATTTCCTCTGCCTTTTGGTTTGTCCTATGATACGCTATAATGCTTGAAGAAAATTAACTAGCATAAATTTCCAGACCAGATGAAGCTGAACTTTTTGCGAAGTCTGCTCAGCATGTGTATGAGCAATTTCGAGACAAGGCAGCATTCTCAAGGTCAATGCCGGTATGCTTTTCACTTGCCTAAAAATTGATACTATCGAAGCAAGAGAAAACAATGGTGTTTGAGAGGGAAAATTTTATGAAGTTATGAAGTGAAAGATAATGGGAGTTTATGCTTCTTCTTGCAGGTAGACAGGATGGAAGAGGTTGCACAAGGCAGAGTCTGGACTGGCAATGATGCTGCTTCACGAGGTCTAGTTGATGCCCTTGGTGGGCTTTCTCGTGCTGTCGCCATAGCAAAGCAAAAGGCAAATATTCCCCAGGACAAGCAGGTTGGTTTGAACTTCTTCAGCTTCATCAACTCCATGGATCTAGTACACATTTTAGATAATATATTTTGGATTCCAAACTTATTTCAATTGAATACACTAGGTTTTATTTTTGACACAAGTGTCCCCTTGGATTGATTGTTCAAAACATAGTTGCAAACTAGCACAATAAAGATGTTAGTCTACCAGTGCTTGCATACTTGTTAATTGGCATATTGTTTCTTGATTCCTCCTAAAGTGGCAACCAAGGTTAAAAGGTCATTGCCGCCATGTCCTCTTAGTTGGTTTTGGGCACAAGATGCTTTTGCATGCAAATGAAGCCACTTTCCACTTGTTGGCCTGTTAAGCAGGTGTAGGTCTAGTGGATTAAGAATATTCAAGGAACTAGCCAATTTCTGCTTATGTGTGTGTTAATGTGTTCGGAAACAAATCCTGACTATTCTTTCACTGCCTAGGTCACCCTTGTTGAGTTGTCAAGACCCTCCCCTACTCTTCCGGAGCTCTTGAGTGGCATAGGAAATTCTGTAGCCGACGTAGACAGAAGTTTGAAAGAACTGCTGCAAAATCTTTCACTTTCTGATGGAATTCAAGCCCGGATGGATGGAATCTTGTTCCAGAGATTGGAGGGAGCATCTTATGCTAACCCCATCTTGAATTTGATAAAAGATTACCTTTCTTCCATCTAGTCCGTTCTCATTACTGATTTTAAAAAAAAATGAAAGAAATTATATTAATCATAGCAAAAGCTATCACACTATTACAATAAGTCACATTGTCATACTGCAATTAGTACATATTGAAGTGTCTATAGAGCTCTAAATTGATAAAAAAAAACAATGAATTACAACTTTCAAATTTTTTACAACGCATTGCTAAGTGCACTGTGCTTGTTGTGAGCTATAAATGCGACTTGAATCCAATTGACGATGTGTTCAATGAACTGATATTTTATTTCTTCGATTTTCTTGTATAATCCGATGTTTCTCTCCCTCTAAATGGAGTAGATGGTGGTAGTAAAAGTTGTTTTAATAAGTATCTGTTTGAATGAGGTCAATAAATATTTTTTTATCACAAAAACTTTTTTAAAGAAAAATGAATGTTTGGCCGTAAAATAAAAGATCACTTCTTTAATAAATATGACTTTTTCGATAGTTAAAATATAGCTTTTTAAGGAGATCAAATTTGAAGCTTCTAAAAAAACGTTTTTTGAGGTAGATTTTTTAGATAAGTTAATGAGTCTATTTTCTAGTCTCTTTTGTTTTTATGTTTTATACATAATTCTCACAATATTCATAAAATCATCTTCTCATTTATTATGTATTTAACTATTTATTCTAACTTGGATATTTATTTTAGGATTTATATAATATTATTTGGCTTTTTTACATGTTTTAATATTTATTTTCGATATTAGTTTACTTATGTTATAATATATATAAAAGATTTGGTTAGATAAATTTTTATTTATGTTTCATATGACTTAAAATTATATAATAATTAATATATTGTGCTTTGCATATTGTTTAATCTACTTTAAATAATATTTATATGATCAAGATTTTGAAAATCATCATCATTAAGTACATTATCATCGGATTTTTCATCACTAATATATTCGAGCAAAGTATTGTCATTGTCATTTAAGCCATCTTGAGTATAGACTTCATCTATTTGTAAGATAAGATGGGCTTAGACTTCATCTAGTTGAACTATGTTGGAATCGACGTCTCTCATGTAGAATGATGATATATTTGCATCTTCTATTAGAATGCCTTCGTTATTGAACTCTAATCCAATTTCTTGATAGACTTCATCTACATCCTCATCCAATTGACCAATATCCCTTTCAAAAAAATCAAAGACATTCTTTTGTTGAAACTTTTGAACAACCTTCCAATTGCTACCCAATATAGTATTGTTGGCGTAGAAAACTTGTTTGACTTGACTTACAAGGACAAAAGGATCATTATCATACCATGTCTTACTAACATTTATGTTAGAAATATGCCCGTTCACTTTCATGTCAGTTAAATCAAATCATTTACATTTAAGTAGAACAACCTTCTTATCCTTGATGTAGTGCAACTTTATTATTTCACGGATTACATTGTAAAAGTCAATGATTTTGTCGTCATGACATCTTTTAATGACAACCCCACAATTTTGACTTCTAACTCAACTATCTTGATCTTATAAGTGAAATCTCACCCTATTAACAATGCAACCTGTGTATTTCTTCCTACAAATATGAGGCCCATATGCCAAACTATATAATGATGTTGTTGCTTCTTGCACATTACGGTTATGTAACTGTATCATTTGTATGAAAAATTGAAAATAAAAATGAGGATAAGACATGTTCTCATATTTTCATAATATGTAATCAATATGAAACTTACTCAATTTATAAACCATGATACAAACTTCTGCTTATGTCTTTCTTTAACATTAATAATTCTTTTGCTGCGAATTATCTCTTTGTGCTCTCTATTTAAAAAAGACAACGATAGTAAGATGTTAGAGTGAATGAAGAAAATTGTAATATGATTGTTTAAATGAAAAGGAATATACATACTTCATGTATGTATCGACCTTCGCGCAATTGTTCAAAATATACCAAAGGGTGATTTCGAATTCATCTTTAGTTAACTCCACATATTTACCCACACCAAGTGACCTAACTTTTTGGGAGAAAATGGACAACCCACAGTCTTCATGAAAATCAAAGTTACGTTCTGGTCTATTAAATCTTGTCTCCACATCGATTAAGTACATTGAACAAAAAGTCAAACATTTATTTGCTATATAAGCCTCTGCAATAGACCCTTCTGGTCGAGATCTATTAAGTACATAACACTTAAGAGAGCACAAAAACCTAAACATAATCAGTTATAAATTTAGGAATTGTTACAAACAAACAACATAGAAAAAAAATTTATGAATTTAATATGAATTACCTTTGTAATCGGAAACATTCATCGAAATTGAACCGATCTACAAAGTTTTGCTTCATATGGTAAATGAATTGCCAAATGAACGATAACACCAAAAAACAATGGGTGGAATAATAGTTCAAGCTTACATAGAATCAACTTTACGTGTCTTGCAACATAATTGCTTAAAAACTCTCCCAACTGACCTAAAGTAATGGACACATCCTGACCCACGTATTCTAATAGGAATTATTCGTTGCAAAAGTACATGATAATCATGACTTTTCAACCCTGATACTTTTCCCTCTTTCACATTCACACAACGACCTATATTTGATGCATACCTATTAGGAAATTTAACTGATTGGAGGAACTGACAGAATGATTGTTTCTTCCTTTTTGACATGTTGTAACAAGCAGGGAGAATAACATATGACCCATCATCTCTTTCTTTCAAATGCAAGTCCTTTTTAATATTCATGTCTTTCAAGTCAAGTCTAGCCCAAGTCTTTGGATTTCCCATCAATTCCCATGACAGTCCTTAAAATGGACTCATAAATATTTTTCTCAATATGCGTGACATCAAGATTGTGCCTCAGTACTAATTCCTCCCAATATAGCAAGTTGAAAAATATGTTTTTTTGTCCAATTCAGTTCGACATCATTTCTCTTTTTCTTTATATTAATTGGGTGTTTTCCAGGTGTAATGTCTCATAAATGTGATAGTTGGTAAATAATATCATCACCGGACAACTACATCGGAGCTTCGCCCAATTTTACTTTTCCATTAAATAGTTTACTTCTTCGCCATCTATGCCCATGTTCCAAATAACGACGATGACCCGTATAACATATTTTATGTCGTATCCTCATTGAATATGTTTGATGGTTACACACAGGACAAGCCATATATCCTTTAGTGCTCCACCCAGACAAATTCTCATAAGCTAGGAAATCATTTATAGTCCATAAAATAGCAACATGTATTATAAATGTTTCGCCTTCAACAACATCAAAAGTTTGTAATCCAAATTCCTATAGATCATTTAAGTCATCAATTAATAGTTGCATGTATACATCAATGTCCTTACTAGGAGTAGTGGGTCCTGGAATAAGAAAAGACAACAATATAAAAGGCTCTTTTATACACTTCCATGGAGGTAAATTGTATGGTACTAGAATCACCAGCTACATGCTATATGAAGTACTCATATTACCAAAAGCATTAAATCCATCTGAGGCCAATCCAAGTCGAACATTACAACTATCTTGTGGAAATCATGGAAATTTTCTATCAATTTCTTTCCATGCCATTGAGTCTGCTGGATGACGCATAATATTATCATCAATTCGTTTCTCTTTATGCCACCTCATATCTATGGCTTTTTTTTGACATAAAAAGTCTTTGTAATCGTGGTTTAATAGGAAAGTATCAAAGGATTTTATTTGGTATCTTTTTCCCTTTCCCATCATCCACTTGCCACCTTGATATACCACAAATAGGACACTCCTGAAGATCTTTTCTCTCCTTCCAAAAAGAACACAATCATACTTACAAGCATGAATTGAAATGTATCCCAATCTAAGGTCCTTTAACAATTTCTTTGCATCATAGTAAGAGTTCGGCAACTTGTGTCTAATAGGTAATGCATCGTTCAGTAAGTCAATTAACATGTCAAAGGACTTGTTACTCCATTTATTATAAACCTTCAAATGCAACAACTTCACAACAAATGATAGTTGTGAGAAATTAGAGCACCCCGGATATAATTGTTCTCGAGCAACTTTCCATAAGTTCCCAAAATTATCTTCTATAATACTACCAATTTTGTTAGGCATTCTTTTTTCATTCATAGTCTCCATATAATTCTAACAATCGTCTAACATCTCGTAATCCCATCATCACCATCATCATTCACATCACAATCATCTACATCATTATTGTTACTGTCATCATAACATGTACCACTAATTCTAACTACAACTTGCTTCCTTACGTTCACCATGATAAAGCCATAGAGTATAGAATTTATCTATGCCTCGAATTAGCAAGTAATTATATAACACATCTTGACTTTGGAAGTCGACATTTAAGCAATCGATGCATAAACAACGAATACTAAATTCATCACCCATTTGATCTCTTACAAATTGCATGAAACTTTTAACTCTTTCAACGTATTCAGTTGACCATTTTTGATGAGACGTCCAACTCAATTGAGAAACGGGGTTCTCGTTGTCGCTCCCAGGCTTGTGGAATTTTTCACTGATAAACCTCATTAAAGCTGCATCACTGGTTTCCAGCCTATATATCATCCTATGTCTGTACTACATTGAGTTGTTTCTTGATTGCTTTGTCTGTTTAACTTCTATTACATAATGACATTATAATTGGTTAACTCTTTTGTTGGTTTTACTTATGGGAACTTCAATGATCCCACTTGACTTGGGAATGGTTGAAACTTAGAAAGTGAAAACACTAAAGATAAGAAGGGTAGTTCATGTTATTTGCGTGTCTGAAGCCAAAAGTGACCCATCTGAATTAACTAAGTTTGAAAAGTGAAAATGGAATCATCAGCTTCCTATACTTGCTTTCATATCATCCTTGTCATCCCTTTATCAAGATTAGTGGTTGTAAACCCCTAACCCCTAAAAGTGATATCATATTTGGCTTTATATGGTACGTAATGATTCTAGCGATGATCATAAATATTACACCACCTTTAAGAACCTAAAAATTTTAAAAAGAAATAAGAATACAAACATAATGAAAATTAGGACACAATAAAAAATGTTTGTTTTTCCCTTTCTTCAACAATAATAACAGAACTTTTGCACAACTCAACCATTATCATTGCCAATAAATGCAAACAAATCGACAACAAACTAAAAACATAACACAAAACCATTATGCTTTTTTCGACTTCAATGAAATAACAAAATAAAAAGGTTAACACTACTCACCAAATGAAGAGAGCACACGCAGGGAGAAGATTCGTTTACAATGTCGAAGATAGAGGAGAAGATAGGGCAAAAATGCAACGTGGGTTTTGAAATAACGAAGGAGAAGGGGGCTGATAAGTGAAAGGGGGGAAGGAGGTTTGGCATGTTTGTGTTTAAACAAATGCTAGGACGATGTCATTTGTCGTCCCATAAATGACGTACGATAAACGATATCATCCTAGCGTCTGTTTAATTTTTCTCTTCTGGTATGCTTGGCGATGAATCTATATTTCGTCGCCAAATGTTGCACGTTTGCTACGAAAATTAAATATCGT
The DNA here is from genome assembly GCA_025629785.1 of Erythroxylum oxycarpum. NCBI lineage: Eukaryota > Viridiplantae > Streptophyta > Magnoliopsida > Malpighiales > Erythroxylaceae > Erythroxylum > Erythroxylum oxycarpum. Next base: position 12,066,138 of record JAOTAZ010000007.1, on the reverse strand, counting down.
TGTAAATTATACAACATTTTGCTACAAAATTGATAAATCATCGCCAATATAAAACCATTTAATACAAATTTTCTTTTTGGTAAAATGATTAATAAAAACTTTATATCCCAGGGATGACGTCGTCCCATTTATTTATTTTAACCTGTTCACCTTTCTACAACAAATAAAACTGTCATTGCCAATGGTAGATAATTCGCTACCTATTATACATAACGTCGCCAATGGGTTATGTTTCGAAGATGATTTACTATTTGTCTTTGTTATTTGTATATGAGATGGCTTCTTTCCAACAACCTTTAATGCTTTCCTCATCAAAGCTTCGTAACTATTTGATGAAAGGTCTTTAAGAGTATTTTACTTTTATTCATTTCCATTAATAGTAATATAGCCTAATATAGATAATACTATATTTGTGTACATCAAGAACATAGTCATGTCTATTATACTTTAAATTCTAAATTTTGCATGTGATAAAAACTACACAATAGATTTCTGAAAAGATTTAAGTACAACATGTCCATTAAGAAGTGATATTTAGAATCACTTTAATAAGACTAGATCAATTGGAGAAGGAGAGAAGGATGAATGTAAATATTGTCACAAGATGTTGATCGAGAGTTCAAAAGGTGGAACAACTCATTTAAAGAAATATATGAATTTGTGTAATAGAAAGAAGATAGTATCCGAAGATCAAATATTTTTAACCCCCTAACTTAATGAGAGGGAAGAATGAAATAACTGTTATAACTTATGAAAGTAATAGATCAAGGTTTTTAATAGCTAGTACTGATCTTTAGGGATGAACATCCACTCTTTATAATTGACAACAAAAATTTTAGGATATTCCTTACCTTACTCTAACCATCATTTAAGATCCCAACTTAAGATACCTTAACAAAAGACATTTTGAAGATATATAAGGATCACAAGAAGGAATTATTAAAAATGTTGTCAAGCATTGAAGGATGGGTTGCCATCACAACGAACATGTGGACATTTGGTCACCAAAATAAGGGTTATATAATAGTGATGAAGCATTATATTGATGACGACTAAACTCTACTCAGTAGACCACTGAGGTAAATTATATTATTTAATATTCTTATCATTTATTGTTTGATTATGTTATGATTGATATTTTTTTTCATAGTTACAAATGATAAGTTCATTTATGTGACGACACCATATAGAAGCAAAAGATTGACAATCTTATTGGTCGAGTGCTTAACGGATTAGAATATTGACAAGAATTTGTCTATCCTAATAGTCAATAATTATAGCATAAATGATGTGATGATATGAAAAGGTGAATAAGTTAGGTTAGGAGCTTGATGGATAGCATGAGGTTATTCTATATACATTATTTTACGTATATTCTAAATTTGATTATAAAGAATGAGTTGGAGATAATAAAGGAAATACTATAGTCGATCGAGGATAGTGTAGTATATTGGAGTGCAACACCAAAAAAAGCTAAAATTTGTTACGAAACTGCATGAAGACAATGCATTCTGTGGACAAATTTGTTGGTGTTGAATTGACCTACTAGATGGAACTCAACCTTTAATATGTTGTAGTCGGAAATCCAATATGTTAAGGTGTTTATTAGGATAACAAAGAGATTCTTAGTATACTTCTTGGGCTATAGAAGAGCAATGAGAGTTGGCTAAAGAACTTTGTGCAAAGTTGGAAATATTTTATACTACTACTGCTTTGTTCTTAGAAACAAAATATCAAACTTCATACAATTGTTTTAGCAATATGTACAAGATAAAAAAACTTTATCTAATTGGATATTTGATTCAAATGAGGTAATCTAGGATATGGCAAAGTAGATGACGGAGAAGCTCAATTCTTACTATTATATGGTCAGACATATTATGCTAGTCATTTCTCTCTAGGATCCAAGATACAAGATGGAGGGGTTTATATTTATTATGACATGTTATGTAGTGATTAGGCTAAAGAGCATGTTGATATCATTAAATAATTATGTTATGATATGTTTAATGATTATCAACTAATATTAGAAAAAAAATTAGGATCGCTGTAGCTCAGCTCCAACTCCAGGTTTAAGTTTAGGTTCAACTTCAACTTCTTCTAAGACTAGTGTGAAACCCTCATTTACAAAATTCTTGAAAAACAAGGTAGGCATTCTTATAATATAATGGAATTAGACAAATATTTGACAGCAAATAATTCAACCAAAGTTGAAGGTGGGAGTTTGATGTATTGCTATGGTAAAAGAACCATGAAAATAATTTTCCAATCATGCAAGAAATTGTATGAGACCTCTTAATAATTCCAACATCTATTGTTGGTTTGAATTCTGCTTTTAGTACTGGTAGTCAAGTTATTAATCCTCATTATGATTGATTTCATCCTAGAACTGTGAAAGCCCTTATGTATGCCTGCAGTTGGTTAGGTGATGAAGATATTGAGGGTAAACTTTATTATTTATGATATATCAATTTTGTCTATGTTTTATGATATTATCTTATCTTATATTGTGTTTTTAATTTTTATATTAATATAAGTACTAATACGGAGGAGACCAGTCACTTATCTAGAAAATATTTAGAAAAAAATATTTGATGATGAAGGTATATTTAGCTGTTGATTATTACGTGTTTAATATTCATTTAATGCAATTATTATTAAATTATTAGGTATAATTTACATAATAATATTTTTATATGTAGATAAAGTAGTGTGAACTATTGACGATCCAAATTATAACTATTAGCCATTTCCTTTCCTTTTGCAGGATAGTTATTTCTAACCTTTGTTTTTGGAATTACTTATTTTTTCATGTGATTTTTTCAATAATTGAAGATATAATTATTTTCTTATGTGTTTTTATGCAAGTTTTAAATTGTCATATCTGCTTGATTACTCAACCTTAGTATATGCTCTCTATTCTCTATTCTTCAACTATAATTGATAATTTCATTTTTCGTATATTAATTTCTACCATACAACTGGATCTTATTTGTTCTTCCTCATTAATATCTTTGCTCAATTTTAATATATAAATACATAAAAAAGAACATATCACTAAAAAAGATGATGACATTGACTCGCTCCAACTTTACTTTTTCAAGGAGGAAGACCAAAGGTATCATGATCTTTATATAACAAAGTTATTGAAACAACTGAGTTGTTAATAAATTAGCAGACTACCAAAAATTAAATTTTCCATACAATTAAATCAACAATCACAAGAGCGAAATACCAAAGACACCAACGTTTGGTAACGCAGTTCGGCACACCTTGCCT